>JAVSBT010376738.1:0-11056 GCA_033118115.1 Pharyngocirrus eroticus
TGCGATTGCACCAAGGAACCAAAATCCTTGGTGCAACTTGTTGCACCAAGGCTTTTTCTAGATTTCAAGGCCTGATTACAGGACAAATGGAAGCATATGTCCATGTTTTATGATAAAGAGATCTTTGGATAAGGCCTACTCCTAGTTTTGTTGTAAAACACACATCTTTTCAAAATACATATTGCAAATTTTAAGCAATACAATTTAAAATTAACATTTGAGAATACAAGATAAGCCTGAGAATGAAGAACTTTAACTTTTAACACTAAAAGTGGTGATCACCACAGACAAGAGTAGTTGAATAATCATCATGAAAAAATTGCTAAAAAAAATGGTTTGGTTAACAAGAATTCTATCCATATTATGAAATTAGCAAACTTATCAATTTTTCCATTATAATAAAAGTGAAACGTATCTTTTACAATTTATCCCCACACCTCAATTGTGACGGGATTTTTGAAATTAACTTCCTGTTTCAGTCATGAGTAAAGTTATGAATTCCAAGAACTGTTGGCTTTTGTATTCATCAAATTGTCAATAAATTTAACTTGCACATTGGTGGGATGGGTGCATCATTACACTGTTGAGTGATCTCAATGCAAGATGGTCTTCAATAGGACTTATAAACATTAAAGGAGAATAACTAAGTGCCAGGCTTACTTACAGGCTTACTTAGGGTTGTTTCAAACAGATATAGGCTTTTGGCAATACTTCTATTGTAATTTGGACATTTCTTAGGGTCAATTACAATAAACCTCAGAAGGACATTTAGTCTTATTTTTGTTCTTCTCCATCAGTAAATGTAACCTTAATGACCCAGTCTTGGAAGAGAATTGTTTTCTTAAACTCTGTGAACTTATGTTTTATTTTGAAGTTTGCTTTTCATTTACTTATTAGTCTTAAGAAAAGGGAGTATCCTAAATTTTAACATTGTGTAAATCTTTGAATAGGTTTCAAACGCTTACTTATTTAGCATGTATCATTCATGATAGTAAGGTAAATATCAATAACTTTTAATGTGACCAACATTGATATACATATATATTTTTTTTAATGACACGATAGGAAGGTATCTATGCAAACATGATACATGAAATATTTGTTTCATGTTATTCGTTTAGTCTCCCAAGTCTGTACATGTAAGTGTGTGCTAATAATCTTGTACCCATTTTATATCCAGGTAACATGACTTTGTAGAAAGTCTTTTAATTGCCAGAATATTAATATAACATAACATAAAATCTCTTTCTTGTTGAAACTTTTGACTTTATAATGATGATAATTGGCTGCCATATAAAGCTCAAGAGGACACACTTAATCTAACTGGTGACTTCAACGTTTCGTAATTTTGATTCAATACCATCTTTTGCACAACTAGGACAATGTTGAGATAACTTCTTTACAATCTTCATATGGCTTTTGATTGAATTTACCTGAAGGACCAGTAAACAGCCTATAGATAGAAGCTTTGGCATGTTTTTCCCTTGCTGTAGGTACACACGATGTAGGTACACACATTGCGCCCTTTCTATTGAAAGCTTTCTGTGGCTGGCAAGGACCTTCACCCCCATGGCACATATATAAACTTGATCTGTCATCTTGGAATGTCTAATCAAAGAAATGGTCTTGTTTTATCATGAAATGGACTTCTATTCACCTGACAGGTTAAAGAATTGTGAATAATTTTCTTACTTTCACCCTTTCAACATTTTCATTTTAGAAAAATGATAAATGAATATGAAAAGTTATGAACAAATGGTCCAGTCTTGAAATTTCAATGGAAAACTACTAATGATATTTCAATGTTAACAACTGTGTATATTTCATGTTTTTTTCACAAAGTAACCATTTTTATGGCAGACTTTATAATAAGCTGTAGTTTCATCAGATAACGACTTTTATGACACTGATTGTCCCCTTTTCAAACTTGTTGGTTAAATAACAAGAACTAATTATCTAGTGACAGAATCTAATTCAACAAGCTCTCTGAGATCAGAACCTTTTCTTCAGAAATTGTATAATGCATTTTTACACTTTAGCCATTTTATTCAAATTACATTAGTCTCTTATTTTTTGTCAAGAGGCTCCATCTGTATGGCTTAAATACTCTAAGAAATCATCATTTGTTACATCTTCAGTGCTGCAATAGAGCAATTTTAAGGCTGTTATCTTTCTGGACTTTGGCAATTTTCCAAACAAGTAACCAGATTTCAAACTTCTAAGTTTGGTTACAAGGAATTGGCAATACAAATTATACCTTTGGGTCGCATTGTGCAAGACCAGGCATAGAAATCTTGACTGAAATGAATATCATTTCTTAGTTCTAAATTGCTAGCAGGTGGATGATTTAAGGTTCTCAGGTAATAGAATCTTGTTGTTGACAATGGTGGAATATTTCAAACAAGTCTGCTATTCAGGCCTAATCAGTGTGTTGTGGGTAATTCAAGACATGCAAATTATTACTAACTTGATCTTAAGATAGATTTCTAGTTATATGCTGCTGAGAAAGGTTTAACAAAATGTTTCTGTGTCAAAAATGCAACCAATAGAGTTGATTGACACAAGATTTGATATTGAAGTCTCCAAACATGATAACTCCACTGCTGTAACACTGGAATCTTGCATTTATTATGGCCCTTTTTTTCAAACACAATTGTTTCCTTTTCAGTATACTGTCTGCCTACAGACATAAAATAACTTTTATATGACTTTCAGCACTTTACATTAAACCACAAGAGAAGAATTCAAAGTCATCAACATATAGCCCAAAAGACACTTTTAAAAAAAAATGTAGACAGGTGTTGTTTTCATTAAAGCAGATCTATGGGTACCTTTTTAAAAGCAAGAAAAGAAAAAAGTTGGTGTCTGAATAAGCAAGAATATTGATACAGAACCTTAATCAAATAAGAAAGAAAAATTTCAATTCTACTGCTCTTTCACTGTCAATATTACCTTTATCTGCAAATCAAATACATCCGACTTTCAGAGAAAGAGAGAAGCTTCTGGTAATACTTTCATGCTATTATCATACAATGATACATGAAGAATTATGTAAGCATTTTAGGAAGAAAGAATTATCAATGTGTCTTGAAATGTATTCTAGCTGTGTCAAGTCTTTTGAATGAGATGGGGTCTAATACTAATTAGTTTCTTTTGAACATTCAACGCATAGTAAAAAAGGAAAAAAGATATTGTTTAGATCTACATATAAATCAACCTTGTCTTCTACAGGTGGGAAACCTTTTGTGTGGCACTGCTAGTGTTTTTCAAAGCTTTTTCTTCAAAGCTTTTTCTTCAAAGAGAAGTTTAAAAGATGTAACCCATGGTTTTAGATGATTTGAGGTTGACGGCAGAAATTGAGTCCATCTTTTGCTTGTTGAAATAGGGAAACAGCAAAGCAATTTTCTGTGAAGTTGATGAAGCATTGGTGATTGTTGTAATGTTTCTTTAACAGGTTCAGAATTACATTGTCCTACTGTAACTTACAGTGTAAGTTTTTCACATGTAATCCCTTTAGAACCTTGATTGCTTCCTATATGGTACACAAACTGTACACATCCCTGTCCTTGAAAAATGTAAACAACCATGTAGTACGATGTACCCTCATCCACCGTCTGTCTGAGTAGTGATTATCTTCTTTACATAGGAAATTATAAAGTCAACTACAGTTATTCTTTAACAATAGAAGGACTTTAACGGGCCATGGATGACTGAGAGACACTCCTCTCTTTAAATATCAATGATTTGTTTTGGTTCAATAACTGGTGATAGGTTTTTCAAACAATTTGGAATGACCTCCTTGAAGTCTTCGACACAGTCTATCAGTCAAGTTGAACTTTGTTGGTAAACTTTGCGTAACCAAAGGAAAGAATTTCATTCATTGGCACACTTCTCACTATCAGAGTATAAGGCTTCTCCATGCTTGCTTAACTTTTTCATTCACAAATGTACCAAACCACCACCGATGTGGCGTTAAAAGTAAATAAATAAAACACCACGTGGAATACTACTGTAGTTTGGAGATCACAATATCAGTATTGATATTTTCTTAGGATTTGATTGCTATTTTCAAGTAAACATCCATCCCAACCGCACTTAGTGCTAAGAAAAGAATTACAACAAATTGCCAAAGAACTGGTCTTAAGTCTACTACCCTAAATGGCAGAAAAAATATTGAATCACACTGCAAAGAAAGAGACACCTTTAGAAGATAAAGCCATTTAGACATGCATGCCTTTTATTTAGCAATATAGGTTAATTCATGGAGAAAAAAATCTGACTAACTAAACTTTCAAATTATATTCCCAAATTATATTTTTGATTTCAATATATTTGTTCTATAGTCACTGTAACTATAGATACTCCTACACATATTTTAGTTGTCTCCTATTAAGCAGAATCTGATTTGTTTATAATCATTTTGCTAAATTGATCAAATTTCAGTTGGTTACAGTAACATGCAGATATTTTAGAGCTGAAGTTGACAGATCTCCATATGCATATAATAATGTAGATGATGCTAGAGTTCTCTTTTGAATTCAACATTTTCCATGAACAATCAAAGCCAACAAGCTTTCACTTGAAGAAAGATAATTCTATGCCAACGACCATAGATAATACAATATGTAAAATTATTAGTTTTCAATTCCTACGCATTGTTGTGCTATCAAAACGAGTGGCGTGCTTTAGAAGTTACTCATAATTTCTCAATAAAAGAAATGACACTACCAACTATAGCAAGTTCAATTTACATTTTTTCCACGACAATAAAACCTTCCTTTTTATTTACCTTTCACATGGAATGTATAAAAAAGAATTTTAGATGATTTCCAAAGAAATTGTGCTGATCATTCTGTGGTTTTTGTGTTATGGGGTGCAGTTTTTATTGGGGAATCCATGGGTGTGCTCATTTATGAAAGCTGCCAATCATCTTAAAGGACTTAAGATGTACTTATCACAATGCTTTCAAAGCTTGTTGAGGGAAAATTGAAATAATTACCTCACATTCAAGTTTGTCACAAAACTAGTGGGATGTCTAGAAAATGTCATTAATGTTGGGATAATGGTTCAGTGAATAGGATTAAATCTAATTTTATAAATTATCATAATCTTGAAAATATGTTTGTGGAATACTCAAGTAATTATGTATTGCATTTTAGGGCATAAAAAACAGAGAACTTCCTACTGGGAGTAGTCTCAATTTTTTTGAGAAGTCTCTTTTGGTCTGAATTTCAATTTTTGGTGAAATCTTTGTAGTTCTTTTTGAATGATTACCTTTTGCTTGAGAAATAAACCTTATGCAGATGATTGAAATACCTATCATCAGCAGTAGAAAAGAAGCATTGGCTGCCGTTGGACACACTTTTAGAGTCGAATAAAGCACTTTATTTCTAAATTTGATTAAATCCCTTGGGTTTAAAAGTGTTTCTAACCATGACATATGACAATTATAATTGATATAGGATTCCAAAAGTGGAGGCAAATGCAATTGAAATAGATAAGTCAATAAACTCCAAACGGTTTAAAAAAAAGTGTGTTTAATCACAGCCATTATTCTTAACTTCCCCACCCAACCTTCCACCTGTATGTGCAAATTATAATGTTTCATTAAGGGAGTTTTGTTTATCATTGACTAATCAAAGGAAATCATAAACGTCAGAGTTTGCTATATGTGGAATTGTAGGATAACAACATGGGTGTCTAATTCTAACGAGATTCCAAACTGAAGATATCTTAAGGTTTTATAAACTGCAGTAGGATGAAAAGAACTGTATAGACATCCAAAAAGCTTTTGATATGAACAACCTTTAGCTGCTTATGATGTATACAATAAATATTATGTTAGAGAAAGGTATTTTGATTTTTTTTACCCCTCTAGGCATTTCAAACCCTATAACATTAATGTCTATATTTTTGTATCAAAATATAATAGAATTTACTTTCTACTTCAATGTTGAAATAAAGTTGAGTGTTATCAACCCTCCCCCCCCCCCTATTTTTACAATTTATTTGCCTTAAACTTAAAATTAACATTTCGACATGAATATGCTTTAAGGGCAGGGATTACCCCACATGCAAACATCAGTATGATTGTATTTAATGAAGATTCATTAATAAGATTAATGTGATTGAGTTATTCCTATTATATACTACCATTATATCCCATGATGACAAAGTATTCACATTTCTTGTGTTACATAATTGAAGGCCTGGCTTGACCCATCGGTCATTAAAGCATCTCCATCAAGTTTATTTTCCATGGAATAATACCTTTAATGAAAGACAGCTACAGGTAGAAGACGAATGCTGGGTCTCAATGCGGTCCCATGGAGCAACGTTATAATTACCACAAAGTATGCTGTCGCCAAGGCCTTCATAAAAATTAACATTTCAAAAAGAACCATCAATCAAAGGGGGTAAACAACCAAGAGCTATAGAGATAAACGTCCAAAGGAGACATTTACGCCAACAAAAGAGGTACAATATGGGGTAACAGCTAAACCATACATTGATTTAAATATATAGAAGAAGGGTAGGGTATTTATGGATGGATAAATTAACCATCAACTTGATTGAGACAAAATTATTTTTGTGAATGTTGAAAGGAGAACTATGTTAACCATGTAGGCGTTGTGTGTGGGATAGATATGATAAAAATTCAGGATTTCTTACATCAGATTATAATGCATTATCATTATAATTATCACTATTGTGTTTTATTTGGTATATATAAATCTTTATTGTCCAAATTCAGGGAATTTTTTCTTTTGAAATAGCAGGCAGCGTGTGCGTAATACGAAAATGGTGCTGTGGAAAAATACATATACATTTGTATACCACTTACCAAGCTTGTTTATACAACAAGGCATTTACAGATTTCCTAAATTGTTTTTTGAATTTTTGAAAAAGAGAATTACATGTTGTTGAATTTTTGACAAACATAACTGTGATGATGACATCTTAAGATACTTGTAAATTAAACAAGATGTAATTATCTTGCAAATATATCAAGTAACATAATTTTAGGAGTCATAGTTTAACTAGATGTTCTCTTTATTGACAGTAAAGTCTGGTCTGAGTCTATTGGTTCAATAAGCTGGTGTTTAAATGTGACATTCCAGTTTTTCTGCAGCACAAGAGACCTGCATAGGAGTTATCATAGTCCATACCTGCCAGGTACTCTCCCAGTATATTCTCTGGTATGCATCCTATTTGTCCTTGATGGAAATGGGACATTGGGAATTATAGGACTCACTACCCCCCCCCCCCCCCAGGACACAGGGATGGGCATGACAGGGAATCTAGACAAGTCCTTTACCATTGGTATATGGTAAAGCTCTCAGCCTGACCACAGCCATTATGTAAAGATGAACTTTTTCCATGAACTTCAAGCTCATTTTGTTACAGAAACCCTCAAATCACACTTTAATCTGGCACCATAGCAATCTCAAATCACATTTCAATCAGGCACCATAGCAACCTCAAATCCCACTTTGATCAGGCACCATAGCAACCTCAAATTCCATTTTAATCAGGCACCATAGCAACCTCAAATCCCACTTTGATCAGGCACCATAGCAACCTCAAATCCCACTTTGATCAGGCACCATAGCAACCTCAAATCCCATTTTAATCAGGCACCATAGCAACCTCAAATCCCACTTTGATCAGGCACCATAGCAACCTCAAATCCCATTTTAATCAGGCATCATAGCAACCTCAAATCCCACTTTGATCAGGCACCATAGCAACCTCAAATCCCGGAAATGGGGGGACTTCGATCAGCATCTTATCAGATAAAGTGCACTTTTTTGCAGCCCAAAATGTCACTCTCTCCATGCAGCATATACAAAAAAAAGACACTCATTATTATGCATTGTATGGCCTATGTCAGGAGAAAGGGCATCGTTTTGTTCTTATCACTACATGATTTGGAATCATCTGTCTCTCAAAAAATGAATGAATACTATACTGTAGAGACAAGCAAGATGTGCAATGCGCAATAAATCTTTCAAAAAAGTGCATACACAAATTTCAAGTTGTTTATTCATTAGATTATAATGCACGGGTGAACTTACATCAAATCATTTTCCACGTGCAAATATTATGGATTGCACGCATCTCGCATTCCCATACACAGCAAACTCTACCACTTATGTGTTGTTACAAAACAGTTTCAGACAACCATTGAAAAGTTTTTAAGCACCTCTCACTTGTATTGGTGTCTTTAGAAAATGGCATGCTATTCTTCTACATATGAAAAGCAGCAAAGGACAGAATCAGCCAATCATGACGCTTGCTTGCTACGGTCTTAATATACATGAGCTCTGTACTAAAGAGGTAGATCCTTTCAATAATGGGTTCAACCACTACACTGTCATAAACACGCAAACTTTTCTTTAGTTGTTAGAATCTCTGTGGTCTCATTTCACTTTTGTGTCGTCGAGGAATAGAAATGTGATTTCTTTGATGTCTTTTGGGATTTTATGATTTCTGCATTATTAGTAAGTGTTTTATTGCCATATGTCTTTCTAACCTACGTCCCCTAGTATAACTAACTTGGTTTGCACTAATCCTTTAGAAAAATGCGTTTTGCACGAGTAAAGTTGTGTCTTGTGTACTAAGTTATGCTAGCCTATAGGTGCTATTCAATATTGACTTGCCCCTTATTTTGTTGTAATTACTTTTCAGGGTCTAATACAATCGAGATCAGGCATTGTTGGCACAGTTAAATTTTGTCCCGCTTGGCTAAACTTCTACATAAGATTGGAATCCCGACCAAAAGTCCGTGTGTACCTAGTAAAGTAGCACTTGCTGAAAGATCGGAAAACTTACTCATGCTGAACATGACCGCGCAGTTGGATAAAGGTAAGACTCCAATACTTCCATTACAGAAAAAAAAGTAAATATATTGTAGTATTGGTCAGCACTGAACCAAATCCGACATGCCCTTGTAATTTTCTACATGCCATTGCCAATAGATTTTCAATATACATTCATGATTGGCTTTTCACCTCGGACATACATGTACAATATTGGGAAGAAATCTTATCATTCTTGGAGACTTCAATACCCAATTTGGAATAAAAAGCAAACTGACCATCGTTCTAAAACGATGACAGTTCTTTGATATACATTGTCAAGGAGGTAGTAAACATGAATCTTTCCTTGGTGTCGGAATTGGACTATGAAGGTGTTTGACATTTCCTATATCAGTATTATGAACTTTACATGTATCGTATTTATTTTGCAATTCTTAGTCTTATTGCTTTTTACTGGAGACATCGAGTACCATGTAGTCTTGTGGTTTTGTTGAAGACTACTGCTTACTCATAGTCCAACCGGAGTTATCAAACAAACCACTCCTTTAAATTTGATATTATGTTGTGTAAATATTTCTCATATTATTGGTTTGATACCGTCATTGGGACATGTGAATTCTGTATTATGAATAGTGTTTATTACATGTGGAAATGTCATCGTCTCGTATTGTGTATTCAAAACGGCGGTGTTCCATGTTTATTGCAAAGGCATTCACTGGGTTTCTTTGAAATCGTAAAAGTTTGAAAAGTACAAAACCGCATAAATCTAAAGTAAAGTAACACACCCACCCTCTCTGAACTGTTGAGGCATTCCAAGTTTCATTTTCAATAACCATAGCGATCAGATTTGGCATATATGTGAAATATGTAAAAGTAGGAAAATTCCTATATCAACAACATGTAGGTCAAAGCAATCAAGTGTCACCCTTCAACAAAATAGAAATTGTTTCAAGTAAAGGTACAAGCTTATAGCTATTGACGCTGGGATTAGGATATAGACTATAATTACGAAATTGAAGGAACATTGAAACACAGGTACTCAAACTCAAGACAAATACTTTCTAAGTTTATAAAAGTATTGGCAAGTCCTTGTTACGAAATGACAGTTTAAGAGGAAAACTAAAGTGTTTGTATTTTGTTCTGTACAAACTCTTAAACTCAAATTTTTGATCAATATGAACATTTTTAAAGATTTTTGGTAGCATTTTTTACCCCACATTGCCATACTACAAGTGTCAAAAAATCTTAGGTTGCTTAATGATACATTGCTATCACCCCCTAAAGCTTTAACAAGTAGGACAACTATATAGACTTGCCACCCCCCACCCCCCCACAATAAATGCTGTTAGACTTTCAAAATGCAATTATTCTTTTAAGTTATATAGATTGCCATTTGTAAAGGCCTCCATACATCAAACTGCTATCACTTTACCACTATTCCTATTGTATGTTTTACATGTATGGAAAGTTGTTTCAAATTCATTTTATATGCCCCTGTTTATATGTTGTGTTAGGTGCAGTTGTAGTTTCCCTTATTGTCATATCATGAAAGGTTTCAGTATCTTAAAAGCAAAAAAACAACAACTGAAAATGGAAATAACATTTGTTTTCAAATACGCCTTGAATGTAACATTATAAACATTATCATTGATTCAGACTATTTTGCTTTTAATGATAATAATAACATTGCTTGCAAAAAAGAAATCTGTTTTTCCCCTAAATGTTTAAAACTTTTCTGGTTATATTTTCTTTAATGTAACTTATAAGAATGAATTCAAATGCATTATTGTCATGTGCTGATAAGAAACGAAAATGTGAGTAAGTGATACTACTTTCACATTAATTGTTTAATGGCATGATTTTGTAAATCAAAATCTCATGTATCATTGGTGCATTTTCATTGAATTTCAAACATTGCACATTGAATTAGTTTTTTCTAAATGTTTCTTTGCGTTGCTGTTCTTTCTGCTGCATAAATGTCTTTTGCGCTGACTTCGTTTGCAGAGAATGAAATGTTTTCAATTTGGGAGATTATTTCATAATGATTTTGTCATGAAGTTGAAATTCTTAGGACTTTTAGTAGTCCAAAACATGTGTCTATTCATATCATATTGGAGATTTTTTTTCCAAAAGTAGAGTCCATGAGTATTCTCCAAACTAACTTGCCTCATGCCCCTGGCCTTGATTTCCTTCCCATGTCTCCCCCCCCCCTTACAAGTACTCATCAGACAGAT
>JAVSBT010376849.1:0-11052 GCA_033118115.1 Pharyngocirrus eroticus
AAAAGAAATTCGACCTACCGAGGGTTAAAAAAAAATCTCAGATCCAACGATCTACAAATCAATTTGGTATGGCCTTAGAAGATTTACACTCTAAAACTAAAAGAACACTGTCACAATGACCCATCATGTGCTAGGCCTACTTTTCCACATTTTCTTTGCACTGCTATTTAATTTTGTAAAGTTCAACCCAAGTTTTATGCCCCTTAATGTTACATATAAGTCACAGTGATGATTTCTTTTATATGTTATTGGCTTGGAATTGTGTAGAAGATTAGAATAACATTTTGCACCATTAACATGCTCAAAATGTTAGAGTTGTAATGCGATAAAAGAACTGCAGCATCTTTTGCATAATATTGTATTTCTAGAAATTTCTTTTGCAAGGACTGTCATAATATATAAAAAAGAAGATTTTCAGAGTTTCAATGGAAAGCATGTATAATGTTTCTTTTTAAATTCTGTATTTACAGTTTTTCCACTGGAGTATTTTTTAAAGAAAATATATTAGCATGAATTTATTATGAATAAGTAGGGATGTTTATGCCATATAAAACTAGTTTAACTAAGCCACAGGTGGTCATCTGCCTGCGATTAACCAAAGCAATGACCTTCCATATCTTTAATTGCTTTTGTTAACTTTTTAATTTTTCTTTACATATATACATACTGTATTTAGTTCGTGATTTTCCTGGTTCATATTTTAATTTCATAGGTGTGTGTCATGCACAATGATGCAGTATCTTCTACCAAATTATATCATTATATTTATAAATGCAAAAGTAACTTTTTACTGGTTGAAATTTGCTTACATTAAAAGCTTTCGCTAACGCTGTAGTCATCTTCAGTCATAATGACGTTTGACTTGAATGTCAACTAGATGTTGTGGTGGAAATTGGCGGGTCACTTGATGAGGTCACTAGACCTTGTCCCTCCACTCTTGATTGAAGAATGTTCGACCATACTTGGGGCAAGTTGTATCTGCCGCCATACCGATTCAGATTTGGTTTGCAAACCCGTATGCGGATGGCCTCCTTTACCCCACGTTCTAACCATCTTGGTTCAACTTCCAAGATTTTGGTGCTTTCAAAATTCATTTGGTGCCCTGGGTGATCTTGATGTATATGTTTTGATACTTCCGAGTTCACAGAACTCGGGCGTCTATGTTCCATGATTCGGGTTTTCACTGACCTTTCTGTTTCCCCTATGTAAGCTGCCTCACAGTTGTTACAAGGAATGTAGTAAACTGGTCCTACCACCTTAGCCTTATCTAGAGTGTCCTTTGGTCTATATAACCATCAACTGTCTAGTGATCAAACGTCATTATGACTGAAGATGACTACAGCGTTAGTCGAAAGCTTTTGATGTAAGCAAATTTCAACCAGTAAAAAGTTTAACTTTTGTATTCATAATAAACACTGGTTACATTATTTACTTAATCCTCTTCACTCCTACTGGAGTATAAGGCGTCAACAAAAGATTTCCACCCAGATCTATCTTGGGCCAGCCAACTAATCTCATTCCAGGTTTTTCCATGCTTCTTCAAACATGAATCTACATGACTCAATTATATTTATAGATGTTTTCCAATATTGATTATATTCTTAATGTTTTAGTTATAAAACCTTGATATTGGTTTCAAAGGAGTGATATTCATTGAAAATGTAATAAATTATTCAAGAGGCAAAGCCTGGAAACCTCTCGGTCTTTTCCATTCCATTATCTGTCAGGTTTTTCTTTGACGGAAAACCTTTTTTTGTGTGCACATGACATTCCTGAGATTGTCAGAACCTGTTTCTGTAACTCTGTATCACTGTTAAGGGATTACTTTGAGCAATTTGAGTGTACCATTAGGTAGATTTTAAATATTCCTTTAGAAATTACATGCAGCTTTTAGCCACAAATGTACAGAATAGAAATGAATGAGAGTTGATAAACACTGTGAAATACTTCGCATTCCATTAGGGTTTTTTAGTGGTAAGAAAGAGAGAGAAGGGGGGGGGGGCAGGTTAGAGAGAAAAGGGTTAAGAAAAAGAACAGCCTTGTACTCACTTTCATTTTTAAGAAGATACATTCTTACAAGATACATTCTTATAACTTACGTAAAGGTGTGTTTACACTATGAAAGGCTAAGTAAATCTTGATATAAAATTTGTTGTTGGACTACATCTAGAAATTGAGAACAGACTTTTATATTTTGGAAATGCGTTTCCACTATCCACCCTGGAATTGCCGTAAGAATCGTTACTAAAACAATATATTTTTGCCTTATAGGGACTCGCTGGCATGATAATTCAGCCTAGTTACTGCAAGTGTATTTTTTAAATGAAATAAACTTTTAAACTAAATGGCTGTATTCTCAAAATGTCTAAAGCAAGGATTAACATCTACCCTTGTCCCTTGACGAAATCAACCCCTTGCAATTTAGTGTTGTTTTGTTGTTGGGATACAGTTGGGATAGTGTGTTGTTTAAAACTTTTCTGATAATAATAATTATGAAAAAGTACCAAAACTTTTAGGTGAAATATATTTGACAAAATCTCAAAGTGTACCTATTGCTTATATATATATTCAGATTTTCACGGCACATGTTTTATGATTTGACAGAATCAACAACTTTAGACACAATACATTTGTTAAGAAAAATGTTGTCTTAGTTTTCTTTATTTGTTTTGACATTACATTAGTTTGACAACAACATAATGGAGTGTATACAAAACATCACACAGAGTTTATCATTTAATATTTGGAGGATTGTAATATTATGATTTATCACTATTATAAATAACACAGACATTCATCCCCACACTAGAGTAGGATGAAAATAGGATTTTCAAATTCTGCTAAAGAAAATTTATATCTTAGCTCTATACATTCCATAATAACAGACATAATTATCATACAAAATGTAATGTCATAGAACAAAATATACGAGACAAAATTATGGAAATATCATATCCAGTCAAACTTATCTGATTAGGCCATTCCAAATTGATGTGACTGACTCATATTTTCGTGATTGATAATTTGTATTTTGTTTACTAAATGTTGCTTTTATGTGAAAATTATACTTAGGGAACAAAATAAAAAACAACACTGTAGGCTTGCAGGTATAAATTTTCAATTAAAGATAAAGAAACTATAAAGAGTCTTGTAGAATTTTTTTTTTTACACTTTTCTATACAGAGTCTATTTGAACATTACAAGATATTTATGCATACTCCATGTGTTTTAGAAGCACCTCCCTTCTTTCTGTATAGTCTTGATGTAAAAGGCCGATTGAAGTCTAATTTAAGATATGACAATTTTTTTTTAAAAATTAGACAGAATGAAAATGCAAAAATCCATTGACCAACAAATCATTTTGGAATGGCCTTTATTGTTTCTATGTTTTCTGATAGCTGTGATTATTCAAAATTATACAATTGCAATCAGAGCTCTATGAATATATCTTTTTGTATTTCTTCACAATTGTAAAAATAAAATTTTACTGTGACAGTGTGTTGACTTATGTAAATAACTGTGACTCCTTTTTGGCATTTATATAAGTGGCTGGCACTTCATGGAAATTAACTTGCAATATCTTGGTAAAGAACATACAATATTATTTAAGTTTCCTTTTTTTGGTTGATTTATGTTTGAGAGTTATACTAAGTTTAAAAACTGTATTGACTATTGATATAAAAAGAAGAAGATTTATCTTCAAAAATTGAGTGGTAGGTTCTAAAATCAATATCATTTTATTATAGGTATCCTAAAAAGATTGTTATGCTGTGTATGTATGCTTTTCAGCTCTCACTGTAGAGAAGGACAATTTCAATCTGTAGTAACTGGATATTTGCAGAAAACAATCTAATCAAAATTGAAACACAAATGTTTTTTTTCTTAATTTTGATTTTGATTAGACCTATATCAGAAACTGAAAGCTGTGTTAAAAAAGAAAATTAAGAATTTTTCAAAGGTGTTTTAATTGAATTAATTTATTTTTTCATTGTAACATAGTAATCTGACCATAGTCATTGTCAAATTCAAGTAACAGTATATGTATCTGTATCCATGGTAACCACATATACAATTCACTTTCCTACTCTAGCCAGCATGAAGTTAGTCTTCATAGTATGCTTGATGTCAAACATGTTTAAAATTAATGAAAATTTAAAAAAATCTGTAACATGAGACCTTGTTATTTTATCTTACAAGTCAACTTCATATTTTATTGTGCTGTAAAAAAATAGATAACAATTAATTTCAACTACACGCATTCATATCATTTTTGTTACTTTTTTATCATTCTTGTCAAGCATAGACATTTGATAGTTATAGTTTTTACATCTAATTTCATGTCAGATATCTTTTCCATTTGGATTTTAGTCACGTCAGTTTCAAGTTTTTTTTAAATCCTTGCTTATTTTTATACTACAGTGCCATATTCATCTGTATGACCAATCTCTGGCATAGGTTCCAGTTCTTCATGTTTTTGGACTTTAATACCTTCCACTCCTTTTCGATCACTTGTCAAAGCAGGGTCAGACAAGTTGTCAATAGAGTTTGTGGAGAATGCCCTTGGCGGCTTCATTGGAGGGGTTATGGCATTTCTGTCATGTGATCCTGATATGGCAGGGATTGTGGAGTAGTGAGCTGGGGCGTAGCGAGATCCATACAAATTATGCTTTGAAACACCTATTGTAGGTTTGGGAGGGTACACTTCATCTAGACCCACTACTGCTGCAGGGGCATATTGTTTGTGTACTTTTGGGGGTGATGGTAAGAAACGTACTTGATGTTTACCAGACCGCCCTGTTGTAGCAGACCCTAATTTTGTGGGTGTGCTTGGGTCACCATAGTGTTTGTGTAGGGGGCTGTGATTTGCATGCTTGAAAGCGGATTTAGCACCAGTTTTAGGGTTTGGTAGAGTCTTATATCCATCAGGGGATCTGTCCCCATAGCGACTAGGCGATGAGTTAGATAGTTGATCTAGTTCCCCTGTTAGGGACTGACTGTTAGGGATATGTTGTGATTGAGGAGCATGATTTGATAATTGAGTTGTTGAGCTTCCAAGATGGGATTGACTCCCTACTGGACTGTCCAGTTCATCAGCTGATAAATGACCCTTTGAACCAGACAACCTTTCAGGTTTTGTATCCCCTGTTGGTATTCGAGGTAAAGTCCTTGACCCTACGGTCATTGCATCATGATTCTTATGAATAGGAGTTTGTTTACAACCTGTTTTGTTTTCTCTTAAGGAAGGTTTGCCTGACCCTGATGGATGGCTGCGATGAGATTTCTTTAGAGAATCTTCTGAGCTCTTATCGCTATTAGGAGAATGTCCGTCTTGTGACCCCTGACATTTATGATTGTTTTGTAGCAAATCAGGGGTCCCACCTCTTACATTATTACAGGTGGGTTTTCTATTTTTTTCTGAATTTTGAAATAGTGGGTCCATCACCCTTCCATCTTCCTCAGGTGTACCCACTCCTAAGTCTAAATGAGTCCTGCAGTCTGCATGGGGATCTGTGTAAGAAAACAATTTCATTTTAAACTCTTCAGCCTTTGTGTCATTTGCATCGTTCATCATTAATGTTGCTGTTGACATCAAGGCTTCAGTTTTTTCTATCTTTTGTTTCTCTTTCTCTTTCTCTTCTTCAAGTAACTGTCTCTTTTCAAGAGTCTTGTGCTGTTCATTTTTTTTATCCTGATCCTTTTCGATCACAGCCAGCATTTCTTTCTCCTTTTCTCGGATGTGATTGTCTCTTTCTGTCTCCTTTTCAGAGAGTAACTCAGTTGTAACAGTTGGCCCTGATTTGTCGTAGCTGTAGTTATCTGTGATATGATTGTTTCTCTTATCTTTCTTCCCTTTGGCTTCCTTTTTGTAATCTCTCACTTTATATTCGTGTCTCTTACGATCTTTG
Source organism: Pharyngocirrus eroticus (assembly GCA_033118115.1). Classification (NCBI taxonomy): domain Eukaryota; kingdom Metazoa; phylum Annelida; class Polychaeta; family Saccocirridae; genus Pharyngocirrus; species Pharyngocirrus eroticus. The sequence continues at coordinate 5,907 of JAVSBT010376849.1, forward strand.
ATCCATATGAAATAGGCAATACATGCAAGCAAGATCAGAAACAAAATGGCGCCTCCTACTGCAATGCCGATAACAACATCCTTACCCAATCCCACCATCACTGTTTTAGAATCTGGAGGTTTAGGATCAATTCCTTTGATCCAGATTTTATAGGTGACCTCAGATCTTCCTGCAGTATTTTCTGCTATACATTTGTAGTCTCCAGCATGTCTAGTGACCACTTCCCATAATGTTATAATACTCACAATTTGATTGCCTTCCAATTTCTCATCAAATGTGATTCTCTTCCCTTTTAATTCTGTAAGCCCAATGATACTTTCAGACCCTTTCAACCAAGTTATAACAGGTTTGGGATCACCAACCACAGTGCATTGTAAAGTTAGGTTATTTCCTACTTCCAATTCCATACTGGTTGTACTATTAGCTAATATACGACTTGGGCAAGCAAACTGATTTGGCTTTAAATACCGCCAGTTAACACCTCGTATGATTTCTGGCAATGAACAAGCAGGGGTGTTTCTTGCAAAATCCCAATTTATTTTCGAAGCTGATATCCAATCCCGCAACCATCGAAGTTTACAGTCACACTTCCATGGGTTACGGTATAGTCTGAAGATTTTGAGACTCTCAGGTAAAAATTCTTCCATCTCTGAATTCAGAGACGATATTTCATTATTGACAACATTAATTTCTGTCAGTTGATCAAGTCCTGAAAAAGCTTTTGGGTGTATGCGATCTAAATAACAGTTCTCAAAGTCAAACTCTTGTATCATAGGAAGGCTATCAAATGCATGTTCTGTGATATATTTGATAGGGTTTGTTTTTAAGCTTAATACTTTGAGTGCACGGAGATGTTGAAAGCTTAAGATAGGTATAGCGTCTAAATTATTGGCTTCCAGTTCAAGTATCTGAAGATTGAGCAGGCCCCTGAATGCATCCGGAGCAATGGAACTGATCTGATTATTTTGAAGGTAGAGTTCTTGAATAGCAAGGTAGTCTTTAAAAGCATCTATATCAAGTTTTGTTAATTTATTTTTGCCAAATTTGAGCACTTTGACATCACGATCCATGCCTTTAGGTATATCTGTCAGTTCCTTATCATTACATTCTGCTGTCTTTTGCCCCAGAATTGTCACATGATAACACTGGGTATGTGAACAAGGTAGCCATACCCATAGCATAGCCACTATTAAGATGTACTTGGCACCTTGTTGAGTGTGGATGGTGGCAGATGGGGCTAGAGATTCCATTTTAGATCAAGTCAGTCACCATATCTTTTCTTCTCCAAAAAACACAGCCCATGGGTAAAAAAACAGCCAGATTTGTGTGTAGCACGCTGTTATATTTATCAGCAATTTACGCCAAGATGCCAAAGGCAGTTTTATGATTACAGCTTTAATCAAACTTCACCTTTAAACAAACATTTCTACCTTTTTCAAAAATTCCTTATAAACACCAATTGTATAACAAATCATTGTTGTAACATGAAAATATCCATTCTGATTTGTATAATCCAAGGGTAATAATGCAAGATATCACAGTAAGAACCACATATTATTATATCTCACATCCTTTTGATACTGTCACTGAATGATGTACAAAAAATGTGTGCAAATGAAATACAAGGATGGAATACTGTTACAATCACACATGGAAGTTATGTAATTCACAGAACTAAGAACGCAATGGTTGCTAGGACATCAATTAGTAAAAACAATAGTTGTCTTTTCATCCAGCCTCTCACATCCATAAAATTGTGTTAATTTTTGGTTTTATATCTTGACAGGTGATAAGAGTGTCAAGAACAGTTTTCTTGAACACAGATATAATTTCTAATTTATACACATCTCATATGTGATAACAATCCCAGTATAGCAGTTACTCCATACTAGATAAGGATAACATGCCGATAACATTTAGCTTTTGAATCCATTAGAGTCATTTGTATTCCATCATATTCATTTCCAATCAGATATGTTCCATAGATTTTGTATATCCAATTTAGTTCAGGAATTCCATACAATCATATTGATTATATTTTTTTTCTTTAACTTAACTTTCCCTTTTTGTTATCACAATAAGGATACCCTTGATTTCTTTATGTTTTTGCACTTTTTCATCAATGAAATATTACAATTCCTACAAATGAGGATTCCCTTCAGTGATAATCCACAAGTAGATGCAACAAGTAATTAGTTAACACTAATCCCTGTGGATTAGATGTCAACAGACAGATAGATTCAGGCTCCAAAAGGGTTAAACTAGAAGGAAAAGTTGTCATATCCATAACACACAAGTTGTATAATATTCTTTTCTTGATATTTTGAAAATGTCACAAGTTGATGACTTGACAATTACTCTGTTAGTATCAAGATTGTCAATAATTGCTATCCTCATCTTTCCTGAATGTCCATATGTTTTCTGAGTCAGCCAAACAAAGGTAACACATCCATGTACAATACTGTTATCTTGAATGGTTAGGTTTTATCCTAAGTCCAATATATCAGCTGATTTCATCATTAAAATTGTACACATCTCAGATTTCTAAAGAAAACTCCTTTAGATTTCCACATCATCGTCATCATCATCATCTCTGTAATCTGAAACATGACAAGAAGCAAATTAGCAATCAGTGTTACATGAAGACTTATTGAAAAGGAATTTTACAATAGACTAATATGTGGGAGTATGATGTAGTAATTTCAATGAGTTTCACAGTGACTGACACTTGTAGGTGGATATCAAATGACATTAGGTCACAGCAGAATCGTCAATTGGATTGACATTCTGATTAGTTTTTTTTTTTTTATATATATATATATATCAATTATCATAAGTATGTTTCTATGAATATGTAAAGATATTGATATAGTAAACGAGTTATACTAAACAAGTGTAATTGCTTATCATACCTGTTGATTCATTCATTTCAATGATTTCTAAGAGCTTTTGTAAGAGATTCCACTAATACGATGCATATCAAAAAGGTGCCTCATCCTATAAGATCTCATATACATTTATAAACATGAAATATATACATATATTTAGTTCTTGGATTTTGACAAGTAACTACGGATTATTTTACTTATTAAAACAAAGAAAATCATAAAAATCATTCCATCTTGTAAACATCACTAGTCATATATTTTAATGATTTATATACAGGTGTACACACGTTATTGACATATAGATATTTTTAAAAGATAAGAATGGAAATCCCTTGACTTATCAAGTATTTATCAAGAGTTATAACTACCTACACATTCAAGATGTTAGTTGCTACCAACCTTCATTCACAAAGATGCTTGGCTATATTTATGCTTTCTTTGATATTTGATTTACAACAGAAAAGTGATCAGTGAGCTAGCGTTCAAGTTTAGTATTACAAATTAATTCAAAGAAAAACGATATTACTTAAAAACATGTGAATGAGATGACTGTGTAATTTTATCCTACATAGTTTCATTTTATAACACAGGCATACAGAAATGTAGCTGACTTTATAAATAACTGATGAATGTTACCAATAAGGTTTACTACATATCCTATGTCCAGTACGTCAGCTTTAGAATATGTCTTATGACAAAGAAAAATCTGTTGTAGTATAGAGGCAATTAAACAAATGTAAACGTGATATTAGCATTTTATGATTTGTTGATCCCAACATTACATGCAGTGCTTAAATAAAATAAAAATGTAGTGATTTGATTCATTTTGAGGATATGCTATACAGTAAAGAAAAACCTGTTAAACTAATGCTGCAATAAATACTATAAAAGATACAAGTCTTGCTTTCCCTGACTGACTAATGGTTTTTCCAATTTCTCCAAATTCCTAGGCACACAAAGTTATACTTGACTCTAAACTAAACTAAATCTGAAATATTCTATGAATGTAGCGTCATACTGAGGGCCTTATTTTCTTGAGTCAAGTCACTAAGTTATGGGACATAAGATTGTATTCATTTGATTGTGTTTAAGACAACCCACAGATGTATGGCCACATTTGTTATGCCAGAGTATAGAAGCAACAGTCTGGGTTAAAGCTAGTGTTTTTTTTGTCCTTTTATAGGCAGCAAGAAGGATTTACTGTCCTCTGTCATAGGTCATTTCTAGTCAATGATTATGTCTTTGGAATTGAATTGCTCAGTGAAAACTGACTACCCAGACACCCAATAGTCATGGCATGTCTACAATAGTATGATCATTCATATTGAAACCAGGAATTCCTGTAGATACAATCCAACTCTTATCTGATAACTTGCATCTTTTGGACTATTCCAGTTACACAGGGAGACCTAATTTTTTGGACAGTCTCAATCTTGAAAGTTCCTCCCATAGTAATTGATAGAAAATAGATGTTTCATTTAGAAAGAGTATGTTCAGAGATATATAGTTTTTAGGGTGATGTGAATGTATGTATTTCAAAAATGGTCTAAAGTCTAATTTTGATTGAGGAAGCTACTCATGTCTATGTGGTGGCTAAAGGTAGGCTTCTACATGAATTGTATAAATGATCTCTTGCCTTAACCAAACACATGATCACAGATAATATAGCAAATAATTATGCTTTTGATATGAGTCATTAATTCATTAATTTCATATTATCCTGCAATCCATTTGTCATCCTGAACCACTTGAAGCTTGTTAACCCTACACACCATCATGAAATAAGAGTAATGAATGCCAAAAGGGACTTGATTAGTCTTCCCTTTTAATGACTAATTTATGAAATTTGACACTCTTAGATACAGATTGTTTACTCATAACCTGTCAGAGATAGGGTCTTTGTGGCATTTTTACTACCTATTGCAAACTAATCAAGATCTCACAAAAATGCTAGTTGCCATTATATGCTTCCAAATGATCAATAGCAGGGGCCATGTAATATACTAGTAGTGGACAAGATCAGACAGTTTAAGCTGAAAGCTCTGTCACTTATCACTTTATTTGGACTGATCTAATGAAGCAAATTTCTAGAGTAAATAGTATGATTTCTTTCAGCCTATTGTCGTGATTAATAAAAAAAACCACCAAAACCATTTAACTCCCCTAGCTGTCTAAAATAATAATAATAATAATAAAATGTCATTTTTATAGCGCCATTTTCAAAAATGTTCAACAGCGCTTAGGCAGCTCTAGTAAAT
>JAVSBT010376960.1:0-11051 GCA_033118115.1 Pharyngocirrus eroticus
GTCAATTTTATATGTTATCTTTGCAAAAGAGTGTGGCTTGAAACTAGGCCACCAGGTGGCGAGACAATCACCGGCTACACGCTTATTGACAATTCACATAGACTCATAGTCATTCACATTGTTATCATTTTCTGTACCCATTGCTTTCTTTATGTCCCAGGACATTGATGTTGTACATTTTTGCCAATTTGGGGGTACACTTTTTAATTGTAGATAACTGCAAACCCATATGCCTATGACCCATATCTTAAATTGATAGCACTTCTTAGGGAGCAAGGGGAATTAGAAAAGGCAAGGAAAGTGAGACAAAACATGAGTGAGATATTTCCACTCGCAGAAGGTAATATTATTTATAGTAGATAGATTGGTGCATTCGGAAAGTATCAATTTAATATCAAATACATATTATGATAATTTGAATTGATAGAGTCATAAACATCTTATGTTTTGTATTTTACTCTTTAGAGCCACAAATATCTTATTATGTATTGTCTTTTTCTCTGCAGAATTGTGGTTAAGTTGGTTGCAAGATGAAATGAAAGTTGTTACCAGCCCTTCAGAAAGAAAACAGGTACTTGATCTGTTTGAGAAAGCTGTTGATGATTATTTGTGTAGGTTTGGGTATTTTTAAACAAATTATAACAACATTGTCTTAAAGTGTAGCTTGTAGTTATCAGGATAAGTTTGGTTAACACATAATGTCATTTGATTTGTAGTTTCTGGCATGGATTTTCATATAAACAATTGAGATTAATACAAAATAACATATGAAAACACATACGTTATTTGTAAGTTTACAAAACTGTGTGACTGATTTCTGATTGCAGGATGTCACTGATATCATGTAAAACCCCAAACAAACCCACCAAACAATGTATGGTTCTATGTTGAGCCATTGACTCATGAATAATCTACTGATAATATTCTAGTTAAATATTACAAGTTTCATAATTATGACAACATGTTCTCTATTTTTCTAAAGCTGTCAGTGTATGGTTGGAATATGTACAGTTTGCAATTGGTGGTATGTCAGAAGAAGACGGCATCAATAAAGCCAGGGCTATCTTTGAAAAAGCAATAACAGCAACTGGGCTTCATGTTGCGCAAGGTTCCAATATTTGGGAAGCTTATAGAGAATTTGAAAATGCCATTTATGCTGGTCTGCAGGTAATTTTTGCATGCAATTTTCTATACATATTAAGGATTGTTCTTTCATATTCTCATAGTTAAGTAGTGATTTCAGTTAGACTTTTAACCTTTTGTTAATAACATTGCTTTGTAGTTTGTCTTACGTGTATTTGTAATTTTTTGTATACTTCACTACGCATGAAGGTTAAGAACATTTTTCCGAGTGAGATATTGAAAAGTAATTATATGTTTTATTTTCTAGCCTATGCCAGGTTCTGTCCCTACCACAGAGCAACAGAGTGTCATAGATGCACAACACAAAAGAATCACAGACTTGTTCAAACGACAATTATCTGTCCCTTTACTAGGTAAGATATTTGATCAGAGGTGTTTCTATTTCCTTGCAAAAACTGTCTTCCCTCCATGATGATGGAAATTACAATACACCTCATTTGTATGAAAAGTTCAATTAAATGTGTAAATATATTGGTAGATAGATATATGACCATTGATTTTGATCTTATTGTATTTTTCATTGAATAGATATGGAAAATGCTTATGCAGAGTATGAAGACTGGTGTACAGAGGGAGTGGACACCTATATTAAAAACTCATATGAAAAAGCTTTGGCCAAATTGAAAGACCTTTACATATATGAGAAAAAATTGGTTAGTTTAATTAGTTAGATTACAACATTGTTTTTAAAAGATTGTAAATATCAGTGACACTTTATCTGCATATAACTATATTGCGCTTTTTCCCATTACAGTGTACTTATGTAATAATGGTGATATTATTTCCTTCAGCTGAAAGCAGAACTCCCAAAACTCAAGGAGTATGAAGAATATATAGAGTACGAACTGTCCAATAAAGAACCTACTAGAATTCAATTTATTTTTGAAAGAGCTATCAAAGATAATTGCCTGGTCACTGATATATGGTTGAAATATGCAAGTTATATGGTAAGAACTTGCATCTTTTTCATTAAACAGGTGGTTTTTTAATAACTGGGGATTATTAAATTTTTGCAATTTATGAATATTTTGATATTTTTTAGAGTGAATTTTGGTTTTTAAAAAAGTCACAACAATTTCAATAGCAGATGCTTTGTTAAAATACCAGACATCTGCATGCTGATACATTCATGAAATTATGTCTTAAAAATGTTTTTGATTTAAATACTTTAATTTAGGACAACAATTTGAGAATCAAAGATCTGATATTCAAAGTCTATGAAAGAGGCTTGAGAAACTGCCCTTGGTCCGTTGTGTTGTGGAGTAATTTTTTGAGAGCATTAGAAAGACACAAGGAATCACATGAAAAAATAACTAGTAGGTTGTCTATATTACACAGACAAGTGTGTTAGGTTTTTGGCAGCAAAGTTGGTGACAATGGTCACATTCTAAAGTCACTCTAAAAAGGTTTAATGGTTGGGTTTGATTAACTGTTGAGTTCTTATTGTAATAATCTAAAGAAACAAAATAAACATGATTAATTTTGTATTTTTAGCTGAAGTTATAATGGACAACTCTTTGAATAGCTTTTGTAATTTTGATTCTTTAATTATTTCAGATACCTTTGATAAAGCCATAACAAGTGGAGGGTTTACTCAGGGACCAGACTATCTACAAATCTGGACAGCATACTGTGATTACATGAGGCGGCGGATAGATTGGGATAAAGGTGTGTACTTTTGTTGTCTTTCACAGAAAAGTGACATTCTATTAGATCTAGCTTGATAATTGTACAGTTGTTATTACATTTAAAAATAGAATATAATTATGGTTCAAATGTTGAATGTGTAGGAGTGTCAAACATAAATGACTATTGTCATAAGTGTTTACAATAATGGAGGCTGTAGAATTAAGATGCTAATGAAATGAAAGCATGAAAAGAAAACGCCCTTTTAAAATTGTTATATTTTATTTCAGAACATAAGCAAGAGCTAGATGACTTACGAGATACTTTTGAGAAAGCTACAACACACATATTTGAAAGTGAGTCTTTCCCTTAATGTATCTCCTGGTCTTGGGAACATTTTTTTTTGGGGGGGGGGGGGGTAATGTTTGTATGTATGTTTATATGTTTAAATAATTTCAGAAAACTTTTCACATCTAGCCTATTGTTTTGATTGATTATTGTGTTTTGTTATTCACCAGAGATACTTAAGTCTAGTCATTAAACATGATTAAGATACAGTAATGATGCAACTGTGTACTGTAGTACTAGTACCTTATACAGAATTGTGATTTATTGATTATTTTTAGGTTTTCCAGCTGATGGTGACCCAACATGTTCATTACACCAGTATTGGGCTAAAATTGAGGTAAGGCTGTTGGTTTTCTGTATGATATTTCTAGTTGTTTGCTTTGAGGTAAGAAATGACAATAATGATAATATAAGCGTTGTAAGATGCCCTGTAAGTCCACATCATAGAATTGTTTCATATATCTTCCATTTTTATTCAGGCAAAAGACTGTAAAAATATGGAAAAGTGCAGAGAACTTTGGAGTGAAATACTGGAGTCAGGTCACCGGAGTTATGCACAAACATGGATAGATTACCTTCACATTGAAAAGTAGGGTAAAGTTTTTAAGAGTTTTGTAAATGCATATCACATTGAGTGGTGTAACAAGACTTAAAGTGATCTATAGAGTTTCCCTTCTTCACCCAGGAAATGTTGAATGGGTACCAAAAACTTTCTGGGAAAGTAACCTGCTATGGACTAGCATCCTGTCATGAGGCAGTGAAAGCCCTCAGTTGCCTGTGCTACAGAAACAGAAGATAAGCATCATTGTGATGGGACTTTTAGGCTCAAGCATGGCTTTACATTTTTACAGTAGCATCCAATATTTGTCTCCATTTTTTATTTCAAAATTCAAAATGTGCTTCCCATGTATATTTCTAGAGCCTATGGAGACATTAAACACTGCCGGAAGTTGTTACAGAGAGCCATTAATGCTGTCACAGACTGGCCAGAGAGTATTTGTACACTCTATATAAACTTTGAAAGAGAAGAAGGACATTTAGAACAATATGATAATGCTGTTTTAAAATGTGAGCTACCTTTGAAAAGAGCAGAGGAGAGGCGGAAAAAGGTAATGCTTGGTGGTAAATGTAAGCACTGACAAAGTGTCCTGGTTCCTCAGTTATCACTTTCACAATAAAAAGTTATATTCTCTGGCAGCTGGCAGAATGAGGCTACAAAATAAAATGGCATGTTTATTAAGGAAAGGACTAACATTTGAGAATTTCTATCTGTCTGGTTAATATCACAACACAAGGCTGTTTTTTTTTTAAATAGTCCAGTATAGTGGGCCAGTGCCATAAAACAATTGCTGTCTCGATTTGTTTAGATTTTGAAATAACAAGAATTTCATTGACCATCTGATCATACCTTTGAATTCAAATAGAAAAGAATTGCTTTAACTACATTCATATTTTCTAAAATTTAATAAGTAATTTTAAGAGTTTCTTTTGTGGATAGGAAGCGGAAAAAGAAGAGAAACAAAAGAAGTGGGAGGAAAGCCAGAAATCCAAGAAAAAAGCAGCAAAAGATAAACAAAAGAAAGACACAAAACCAAAAAAGAATATTGAAAGACTGAAACTAGATGAAGATTTAGTGAACTCCTCCAACACAGAGAAAGAAGTGAATGGAAAATCAGTGAAAAGAAAGGTGAGAAAAATTCCAACTGTAGATCTATTTCCATCGTTATGGTGCTAAAGAGATCCAAAGCTGATAGATGTGCAATTAATCTTATTTTCCTCTCTGTCATAGCATGAATCAGAAAAATCTCCTGTGAAATTGGATAATGAAGGCTTCAAAATTCCACCACCTAAATCTACAACTGCTCCACCACCTGGGTTTAAAGGTCCACCACCACCAGGCTACAAAGGTCCACCACCAGGCTATAAACAAAATGAAACACAGGAACCTCCATCAAAAAAGCCAAAAGGTGAATAATTGGATTGGACTAATTTATTATCTTTTAATTTCTTAGATATTTAATGTAACTCAAGTTATCAAATGGGTTATCTTTGACAAATAGTTTATCTATTCTCCACATCTGTAATTTTCATTTTTGTCTCCTTTGATCATGTAACTTCTTACTGTTCATTATGTACAAGTATAACATAATTTTATGTTTATTTGCCAAATAAAACCAAACCAAACCCAGCGGCGGCACAACAGCAAAAATATTTGGGGGACCAAACCTAACATAGCGCTACCAATATATAGCCAAGCCAAGCATAATGATGTATTATTGGGGGGGGGGGGGGCAGACTTCCCCGCTTCCGCCGCCGCTGAAACCAACCAAAAAGGTTTAAGTATTGAGTCCATGTTAGTCCGATCTTTTTGTTTTATTTTTTAACATCATTTTATTCATCATCTATTTGTATAATTGAAATAGGTGACTCAGCAGAAAGTGCTAATCCACAGTCAGAATTTCATCCTGTTGGCAGGGAAAACTGTACAGTTTTCTTGAGTAATCTAGGTTTTGATGTAGATAAAGAACAGATCCAAGGAGTTTTCAGCAAGGTATTGTATTCATTGATAATTCCATTGATGGGAAGTGTAAAAATGAATAGGTTTTCATATGGATAAGATTTTCACAATAACTACAATTTCATTCACAGCATCTTATTTGTGAGAAGTTACTTTGTCAGTGTTTCATGGTGTTATTTTTTTCATTTCTAAAAAAAACCCAGATGGCATGAAAAATGTATACTATTTCAGGTTGGGGACATAAAAGAAATACGAGTTGTGAAAAGCATCAAAGGCAAGTCTAAAGGATATGCTTACGTTGAATTTATTGACGAGTTCCCAGTTGCTGAAGCTTTGAAGTTAGACAGAGAACCCATAGATGGAAGGCCAGTGTATGTGTCTAAATGTGACCCTAGTAGATCACAAGATAAATTCAAGGTAAGGTCAATCATGAAAAATTGCTGAAGAAAGTTGTAAGCTGGTGATGGCAGGTAAATATGTATACAGTCTTGGAATTAATTGATGTAATTTTATAATCTATGAAGCATAGCCCTTATCCCTTGTAGAAGATCAATTCATTCACCATTTTCCTGTTCTTATTTCTGTCTTGTAACTTTCACATTCTTTCTTTCATTTGCACAGTTTTCTGTAGGGATGGAGAAAAACAAACTCTTTATCAAAGGCCTACCATTTTCACATACCAAAGAAGATGTAGCCAATATCTTTAAAGAGGTAAGATAAAAAAACAACACCACCAAATATTTAACTTAATATAGAGAGTCAATGTTTTGTATGCATGCAAGGCATTGTATTTATACCAAGATATTTGATGAAATTGCAGCTGAATTTTTGTTATATTGATTTAAAAAGAAGGCTTAATTTAAAAGAGGGAAGAAGTAAATAATCTATTCCATTCCAAGGCTCTTTTCATTACATTTAAATCTTATTTTTGCACACAATATACTTTGAATATTCAGTCATGTCTTAGGTTCTGAAATCATATTGAAGCAATCTAAGGTGCCCTGATTTTTCAAAGATAACCAGATTTTTACATTTATGAAGAATTGACTAAATGTATTCTGTATCAAAGCTTTTTTCTATTCCAATTGTAGCATGGAAAACTCAAAGATCTCCGAATTGTAACATACAGAAGTGGTGCATCAAAAGGATTAGCTTATATAGAATATGAACAAGAGGTAACAATCAATACATGATCATTTCATTATTAAGTCCACATTATCTATTACTAGTTGAAATTTAGTTTTCAAAAGCGCCTAAGGGTGGGTAATAGATTTTGACTGAATCTTTTTGCAAAAAAGGTCCGCTTTTTTAATGTTTACTTTTTTGGGGGTTTGTTTACATAATAATATTGTGTGCAAAAAAAATTGTTGCTTAGGTGGCTCTGAAACTGAAAATATATATTCTTATTGATCCAAAATGTGTTATAAACGGAGCAGAAGAGTAAGACTGAAAGGAATATAACCTCACAAAAACCCACGACCTATCTCCATTTTATTCAATAAATTGATGCAAAGCTTGTTTCTTCAATACGGATATTCATTGCAAATTTTAAAAAAAAATATTTCTTTAGGCTGATGCTTCCAAAGCCGTACTAAAAACAGATGGTCTTGAAATTGGAGAGCATGTTCTTTCGGTTGCCATTAGCAATCCGCCAGCAAGGAAAATGCCAATGAACCAGAGAGAATCAACTTTTACTCCATCACTTGGAGGGGGCAAGAAAGAAATAGCAGGGTAAGATATATATTTAATGAAGTAACTTTTACTTGTATAGCATGGAGTTGGATTGGAATTTTTTTCGCTTCTGGAAAAGCCATATTTGAAACGTAGCCGTGTTATGGGTTAAACATTGAGTGTGATTGATCCCCTTCTTACTCAATTTAAATTCTGTTTCTGTTGTATAACTTGTCATTTATTGTAACAAGCCAATCCGACATTCCTCATGCACATGCGCTCCAATTAAACAAATAAGCACATGTAGTAGGGAATAAATTTAGACACTTTTTAGTCTAGATTTTACTCAATAGTTATGATAAAATATGATATGACATTCATAAACAACTTGTAGATATCAAAGATCATTTTCAATACAATGTTCAACCTATGTTTTGGTTATTTTCCTACATGGCTAAAATACAATAAAGCACATAATAAATAATCAAAAAAGGTCACTTAAAAACGATACACTAGGAAGCTTTAGCATACCATTAGAAATCTCAAAGTTTCTTTTACTTTTATTTGTTTGGTTTTGAGGGAAGAGCATCTATAAAAAAAGCTTCAATATATGGTTGAAAAAGATGAAATAAACACACTCTGTTTATGAATGTCATATTGTATTTTTTCATAACTATTGAGTAAAATCTACCCTAGAAAAGTCTTTAAATTTATTCCCGTGAGGGCGTTCCCTACTACATGTGCTTATTTGTTTGGTACATCGCAGCGCATGAGGAATTTCGGATTGGCTTATTATTATGTGCATGACTAAACAAAGACTTTTTCCACTGATGATGATGTCCAACTATGTACCTTCATGTATATATGGTTGTAATTCTAATTTATTGTCAACATATGATAAAGACTATATCATTCCTAATGCATCCATCCTCTGCTATTTTTGTTACAGAAGAGGAAAATCTGCCAGCAGACTTGGTTTCATGCCAAGATCTGTGAACAAGACACCACAATCACACGGATCAGGAGATGCTGGACAATCTCAAGAAGCAGACCCCAAAAAGGCTAAGATGTCCAATTCTGATTTCAGAAGCATGTTATTGAAAAAGTGAAAACAGGGATTATATTGTTGTCTTATTTCTGGTTCAGGAAAAAATGTTTGGTTTGATCAAGAGCTTGTACAGTACTTAAAAGGGGAAAAAGTCCTTTATGATTTATATCAATAAGATAAACTCATATTCATAAGTTATGAAGTGTTTTTTTTTAATACAAAAAAATTAGGAAAACACAGTCATTCCTAACATATCATTGGCTAAGATTTCAGATGTTTTATCTTTTCTTTTGTATTTGTGAAGAAATCACAAAAATATGTAGTATCATACCATTAATCTACTGCTTAGCAGTACAATTTCAAAAACTTTTTTTCTTCAGATAAAGGTTTATGCCATATATATAAGTCATGTACATTTTTTTGTTTAGAAAATGAAATAAAGATCATTTTGTATTATCTGTACAATTTTTGTCACTCTTCATTGAATATTTGAAATCAAGTTTTTCAGCAAGGCTTGAACAAGTTCTCGACACATTCAATTTGGAGCAAACTATCCTGAATGACTTTAACATGTTCAGTAAATCATGAACAGACTTCAAATAATGTGTTTTGATAGATTTGTAATGAATGGCTTGAAGCAACATGTCGATCAAGTTCTTTATCAAAATAGTGATGTAACACAGTTCTTTCTCATACAAAGTTAAATCCACATGTTTATTGAAAAATTGCTGTCTCCTAGACCTTTGTTGCTATTTTTTCTAGTCGCATTTAATGCTTTCATCATTTTTGGGGGAGCAGAGTGCTGCCACTATACCATATAAAACTGTCACCATTAGCAAACACATAATAAATTCCAAAATTCCATGATCTTTCCAGTAGCAGATAAAATAAAAGATTAAAAGATAGCCAATTGTCTGTTTATGTGCCAGCCATCTTAGGCTTATTCTTGGTTTATTTTTCCACTCTAATAGTTCTTTTGTTGGTGGCAGTGAATTATTTTTTTTCCTTGTTGGTGACCAACCAGTTAGGCTAGGTGGACTGAGGTACACTTTGGCAACTTTCCCAATGAAATCTGTTCTTGAATACACCTGGTTTATCTGATCTTTGTACTGCAAAGAAAGGATATATGTTTTAGTTCTCTCTTCAATTAGAAAATAGTGAAATTATATATCATAACTATATCTAAAATGCGTGAAAAACGGTCTAGTGATAAATAGGATTAAACTTCATTTTAAATAAAAAATTGTGTGAAAGGATTCTTAAATTATTAAAGAATATTAAAGGATTAAAAACAAACTAGTCAAACCAACACAAAAACTTACCAGTTTAATGTGACATTTGACTACTGTTCACAATCATTTTGATAATGTAAAACTTATCTTACTTATTTCACAATGTGCATGTATTGTAATTAATTTACCTTTGCATTCAACATTGAGCAAAACCTGAACAATGCTCTAACAAGAACTGCTACTTCAAAGGATCTGATTGGCTGCAAGTCTGGATCTCCTTGGTATTCAATTTCAAATTTTCTAAGTCCATTTACAAGCTTATCAAAGAGAGAAATAAAGAGCAATGACACAAAAGTTTATAAAACTAAATGTTGCATTCAAACTTGGATCAATTATAAACACACATTACCCCTCCTCAATCAATTTCCTATTTTTCCCTAAGTGAGTAAAAGAATACAATCCAATCCTAATGCTTCAACTTTACCTGGTATCGCCCCAAGTCTGTGAGCTGGGGGCCATTTGGAGTCATTACATAATCTGGAGGTTTGTCTTTCTCTTCCACAGGGTCTATGATACCTGGGGATATATTGCCATCATCAACAGGAGGGATAATCTACATGTTTTGGTCAAATTGAAAAAAAAAAAAGATATATACAGTAATAATTGTGTCATACTATGCTAGTTGCTACAAAAGAATATATATGTATATTTATCAAGTTTTGCTCACAGAGATATTATTTGTTATTGATCAAGGATTGCATTTTTCTACAAACAGTTATCTTCAATTAGTCCTTCCTGTTCTAGAAACTTTTCAATGAATGGGGACACATTTCAAAAACAATAAGACACAAGTGCCAGACTATACCATCGATTTTAACAATACCAAGCTTTACCTCAAACATGCTACACAGATGTGTAATGGCTAGGCTTAAGTAGTCAATGGTTTTTGTGTAGGCTCCTGTGCCTCCCCCATTCATCGAGGAATCTGGGTTAAACAATGCATCATCATCATTCTGTGTTGGTGTAAGTCCTAGCAGGCCCCAGATAGAATTGGTACTAGTCTCCTGTGCAGCAGCAGCCTTGTTCATTCTCCGCACTTGGATTCTAGCTTCTTGACATAACTGCAACACTTGCACAACCTAGAAAAGAATGGAAATACATCATGACCGTAACAATTACCTTTTATGTTTTTTCAATGCCTACAAAGGCAAAAGCTCGTCGCAAGTGTAATAATTACCTTAAAAGTCTTGTAGAATAAAAACCTAAAAAACTTTAATTATTTCAAAAAGCCCGTAACGAAATTATTATTCAAAGACCTCATGATTCTCAAAGACACAGCAATTCTTGCCCCATTCCCTTCTATTAAGGGGACGAAACAGTTTCAGCTTTGTTACCAACAATTTGAGTTTGGAGCTTATTTGCTACTTCGATACACATTTTTGACTTGTTAAAGCATATATTTTTG
>JAVSBT010377182.1:0-11050 GCA_033118115.1 Pharyngocirrus eroticus
TGATGTTATTTTATTGATGGATAGATGGATGGATGGGTGGATAGATGGATTGATGATTGAATGATAGATTGATTGATTGATAGATTGAAAAGTTTTACCTTAATCTGAGTTATTGATATTTTCGTATGCTTTATATCTAACATAACACTAGTTGTGTTAGATATAATCTCATAGGTTTGATAAGAAATTACCAAGAAGTTATGATATGGTCCCATACTCGATCACTTCAATCTTTGATACATTGTGAACTGTGAGTGCAGAAAGGATCCAAGAGGGGATCAGAATGAGAATACAACTTGGGTACCAGACTGGACAGACATGAAGAATAGGGAACTTTTCTAATTTTGTACTAGGTTTTTTTTTGTTATTCTTTTTTTATAACAAAACTATACATACCAATGCAAAATGGAACATATCATGTTATCTCATCCTTTCCATATAAAGATTGACAGTGGATTATGTCAAGTGAAATCATTCATAGGAATTTCTCTTGTGTACTTACTTTTGCAATTACATTACATTGATGCTCAGAAAGGTAAGTGTATGGAATTGATTGAATAATGTATTCTGTGTAATGAAAAAACATGATTATGTTTGACATTAATTAGTTCATTCATTCATTCATTCATTCATTCATTCATTCATTCATTCATTCATTCATTCATTCATTCATTCATTCATTTGTTAAATTAACTACAATCTTAAGAATAGTGATGTTTGTTGTTGTTAGTGATATTTATTGGTAAAATGGAGTCAACACTAGGGTCATTATAGTGATACCAAAATATCACTATTTTGTGCTGCTTTTTCCTACTTATATATACACTAATAGTGAAAAATGCAACACAAATTAGAAATATGTATATAATTATATAAAGTTCTATTTGTTTTTCTCATTTACCTGAAGAAGTTTGTTGATGACAAACGAAACTTGGTTTATTTATGATTTGGTTATATAGAGGGAAAGAAAAATGTCTAAAAAAAATGTAATTCTCCAACCTGATGAAACTCTTTTAAAAAATCATTACATGCCTTTTTACCAACACAAACAAAACTTCACTTTTTTCCCAGAGTGTAAAACAAATTATAACTTCAACCATTTTACCCCTTGTCCTTGTTTTTCCTTAGGTTACTTGAAGTTATTTAGTCTAAGGTCAATTCAGTTACATTATGTATTTGGATAAGAATGCATTTTGGGGAAATGAAAAGGTTTATAGTTTCCCAAATACTTCATATGTGAACATGTAAAAGAAATATTACAGATTTCTACATCTGTGGCAATAAAAAGTTTAAAATATCAGGCTGGCTCACTTCTATTCCCATATTTTCAATATGAACATTACCTCAAAGGGGAGGGGGGGGGGGTATATTTATTTACTGAATCATATCATATGATATGCTTCTCAATATTTACCAAAAATGCAACATATACTTATGTCCTTTCACTGACATGATGGGAGGGGGTTACAGAACATATTAAACATACAAACATTTATTGTACATTCTCATGTAAGGGTAAGATGCTGCTTACAGCAGGTAGCGATGCTCAAGAGGTAGCAATTTTTTTTTATCTGGGTCAAAAAAATCATACAAAAACATCTAAAAATTTTATTTAATTTCTGTTATATTTACTATTTTATGAGTCAAAAAGGGGGGGGGGGGTCCTCCTTTGGATCCGCCTATGAGAGTTGATATAGTTTCAAAATGTAGCAAGAAATCTTTATTAGATATGTACTGAGATACATGTACTCTTCACAGGTAGGCAAGAATTGCATCGTTTTTTTAGCTCATTATCAGTGTTACTGCTTCATAAAACAAGAAATAAAATACCAAACTAGACCTGCATGAACTAAGGTAAACATTTCTGGTATCTTATGAAAAACCTTTTGGTTGTACAAAAACAAACCATACGATAAACACATAATGTTGCAAGAAAAAAATACTGTTAAGAATGTGTGTTGGGGGAGGGGGGGGGGCTCTCTTTTAAATGTATCTATTCTTTACTTAAATTAATAACTTGTCTTTTTGAGGGGTAGAAGGTGCGTACCAAATTTAGCATGAGCTGTTCTCCCAAAGGACCCTGTTTATTATAATGACTCTTCTTTTCTAAAAGAAAATGAATTTGGTACTTCATCAATTTAAAAAAAAAGCTTATCCCATCATGGAAAATTAGATTTTAAAATGAAATGACAAAACCTTATTTCAATAAATGCAAATGGCAAATGCCAAATCCCAGATATTTGAAATACCAAATTTTAAACCAAAATCCCAAGAGGATAAACATGTATCATTAAATCTCAAATCCTAAACACTTAAAAGGGTGCATCCCAAGTCCCAAAGAACCCCACCCCATCCCATCCCCCTTAGTATTTATTTGTATACCATGAATCAAACAAAAAATGGTCTTGTAAAATAACCTGGCTCTAATGCTAGCAAATAGGCAAGGTATGTAGTGATTTGCAGGTAGAAAATGTGTAAAACATATGTGAGCCTTATTTTTTTAAGCCATGTTCCATTAACCTTGCTGAAAAAAAACCCCAGATTTTGAAAGCTGCAAACAAATTGTTATAATGTAGAATATCAAATTGAATTTTGTGTTCTGGTAATATTAAACCACGTAGGTAATATAAAAAAGTGGTATTATCATTGTAGGAAAAAATACTTTAAAAAGGTATTTTGAAGTTCTAGGATAATCTAGTATTTTTTAATCAATGTGTATTTATGCATAAATGAATATAATGATAATACGATGATTCTTTATCATTGAATTATGTAAATTTAGTATCAGAATGAATTATCTGATATACTTGAGATCCATATAGTAGCTAGCTAGTTTATATTTGCCCCTCCCCCGCCCCCACCACCACCCTCCAGAGGACCAATTGGAAATAGTCTCAGTACAAATACATTGCCATTCATTCTATAAAAGAAAGTTGAACATAATTTTTTTGTTGCAATACAAGAAAAGTCATTAAAACCTAGAGTCTGTTCCAACTTCCATACCTATGTAACAGTGGAAGAGAAGGGGTGCACAGGGGTGCGCTCTTTTCAATAACTGTCTGCGGTTTGACCCAGTGATATGTTTTAAGCTAAGAATAAGATTTTAACAGAAAACTTTCATTCTCTTACTTAGATTTTTTTTTCATCCTTCAATAATCACATTTATGGAAAACCTATCAATGTGGGATCAGCTAAATCAATTCATAGTTCGTGACTCAGTTTATTATATGGTTGCTAATAGTTTCACCCAAGTATAAAATATGGAAAATAGGAATGACCCTCAATATCTGCGATTTTTGGATTTTGCCAGGTTTTCAAGTGCAGAGTCTCTTAATTCTCTTCCCACTGCTCTAACAGAGCCAGTGTGTGCTACGACCAACAGGGGGCATTGGCAAATAAATTTTTTTTAACTTGAATAATTATGTGCAAGTGTATTTGATTTGCTGGCATGCATGCACTGATTAATTATAATCTTATACCATTTATTGTTTTATGTAGATTCATCTAACCAGTATTCATGTCATTAGTGAACAATTAAAAACGTTTAACTGGTTAATAGTGTTAACTCGATTTTAGATAAGATTGACAAAGATTACATTAATGATTGAAAGCTTTAGGTAAGTTGATATTGTTATCCAGTCAAAAGTTTTTTTAATAATTTACTAAATATAAGATTTATATTGAACAGAAAGTAAAGGTATCACTGCAAATGTAAGAAAAGCAAAGAAATCTTGAAGAGTTGGAAATATTTCATGATCCATTACACCCAGACGGTCTAGATAATTCCATCTCAAAACCACTGTAAAATTTGACTCTCAATGATATTATTTTAACACCATTGTGTGTGGTTTAGCAGATATTTATAAGTTTAAAAAATTGAATTGTAAGCCTAATCATGTTTTTTCTTCATTTTTTTTTAAATTCATGTTTATGAAATCAAAACATACTTGTGGTTTGCTAAAAAAGAATACACAGAAAAGGTCTGAAACTTGATGCCCTAGTTTCTCAAGTGTACTCTCTGATGTGTTACAAGTGTAAAACCTCTTTTGAATACCACATCATTTAAGGATAGACTCTGTTATCCAACAATTTGAGTTTGTAGCAGATTTGCAACTTTCAATACACATGTTAGACCAGTTAAAGTATAATGTATGGTTTCAGCACTTCATCGTGTACATCAATGAATGGTCAATTTTTCTTTATACAAAAAATTCAAGAAAGTTGACATGTTCTCAAAACAAACTTTCTTTTAATGAAAATTGAATCAACTCCTTCAATTTTGAAAATATCAAAATTCAAAAACAATCTAAATTAAGAGCATATTTAGAGCTTCAAATTCGTAATTTTATATCTAAATAAATCTGTTCATTGTTTTTAATTAGCTGCTCAAAGTTACAAAAATTGACCAAATTTTGACAATTTTGACAACCTCGTAGATGAGAAATAAGTCCTATGTGAAGGCCATCTTTGATAAATGAACAGTTGTTTATAGCACTCCACCAAAACAAGGCTGCCAGTGTCTTAGGACTCCCCTTTTCAGGACCAGTCCTAACAGAGGTCCTGATGGAGAGGTTCACATGTAAACATATTGAACATAAAAAGAGACCAGACTGTGGTTAACAAAACCGCAAGTCAACACTTTAAATAGTACCAGTGCCAGCTGACAATTTGACATTAAGTAGCAAAAAAGCCACTCAGAATAGGTTTATTTTTAAGTTTATTTGCACATTTTTCGTTGCTAACTAATTGCCTGAAGATGTTGTAGTAAACAACGAAAATTTGCAAATAAATTCAAATATGAATCTATTTGGAGTGCCTTTAAACGATTTGCCAGTATTCAAATGATCAAATGAGACTAGGAATTATTTGAGCACCCCCCCCCCCCTATCCCTTTTATGAACCATCTTATCAGAAGTTATTCTTCGGAAAATAACCTATTCGTAAACTAGATTGCACAGAACCGGGTTAAGTTAGGGAGATAAATCAGGGGCGACATCTGAAGGTGCAACCATTTCATTGCTCACCAGCCTCATAGTAAAACTAGCCAATAGCTAAACCTTCATCATAGTTGATATGTTGATATTTGCCACACATCAATCAGTCAAGGATTATGATATTATATCTTTGAATAGAGTCAATGCTATCTTTTTCATCAGTGACTCACATTTACTGTTAAAGGTATTTATTGGATGATTGTTCACTATTGTGCATAACTCCTTTTGAAAAAAAGTGGTATACCATCTCCTCCCCTCCCCCCGTAGTATTTGGTTTACTAATATTTCTGTATTTTTCTGTTTTCAGCTTGTATATATAATAGTGACACCGTTCCTCATGGTGACACATGGAAACCTTATAAGACAGACCCATGTTTTGAATGTGAATGTGTGAATGGAGAATTTGAATGTTTTACATTGACATGTGAACAAACAGACTGTGCTGCCCCTGTGGCAGATGTTGGAGAATGCTGCCCAAAATGTCCAACTACAGAAGAAAATGGGGTGAGTGTTATACATCTGATTTTTCTTTGGTACACACACCCTGTTGTAGTTTAAATTGTTCTTCTTTGATTTCTGAGAAATCGATGTTAAAGTTGACTGTTCAATATTGTCATTAACTCCCTTTGAATTGAAGCTGTATACCATCTCCTCCCACCTGTATGTTATGGATTTAAATAATAACTTTGCAAAAATAAGTATCTGTTTCAATCTGACAATGGCTGTGGTTAGACACACTTTTTGAATTAAGTAAAACCCCTGTTTGACTCTTTTCAACTCAGTCCCTTGGATTTAAAAAAACCCAATTAGTATCAATTATACTCTATAAAGGATTCCAAGAGTGTGTCTTGACGCAAATGCTATTAAACAAATAAGTCAATAAACTCCACAGCTGTTTAAAAAAGGTGATTTCGGGTGACAGGCGTAAAGAATATCGTATTAAGGAAGACGAAAGTTTGGAAAATGTATTTTTTTTATGATAAAAATTATTCGTGCACGAGCAGGTGTCACCGGATATGAGCCTTTTCTCGTTTGACCTTACACAGCCTATTCCAAAGATGCGTTTAGCCATAGACATAGTTTTATTTCCATGTCGACCTAATTAAGGATTCATTTAGCATCATTTTAATCATGCGTGTTTCATATTGATCTATACAGTTTAAATTATAAATGGACTTTATTTTAGTGTCACGATTCAACAGGAATAAATGTTGTGAAAAAAAACCAACTCTTTGAAGTATCAAAATTGTATCAATAGAATCATATAATGCCTACTGCATTGTTCAAAAAAAGTTTTATATGGCCTGCCTTAGGACAAAATGCAGTAATAGGGTTCTTTTCCCTTTTTCCCTGCTGTGAACTTTATCAACTTATTAGTTTTTATTGAATTTTCTTCCAGGCACACTTTTGGAATCCTGTATCGATCATAATTTCTTCCATGTAATCGAATATTATTCTAGCTTGAATTTGGTTCCAATTTTATGTTTAAAATCGAAAATTATGAATCAGAAATACATTTGATTGTTTCCCATGTTTGTTTTCATGGTTAATGCGTAAGGAGGAGAGATCAACATCCTCAAACTATAGTTTATTTTACTTTACATTGCTTAAATTATAACGATCTGAAATGTCCTGAATAGCTATTTTTGTCATTTATATCATTGATACATACATCATTCGTTTTGATTATGTATTTCTCTGTGTATCTTTCCTTCAGGCTGCAATTCCACCTGACAACGGTTATAACGGTGGTGTGGTAAGTAAACATGACCTTGACCTTAAAACAGGTGAAACAGACCTTAGGTCAAATTTTTCAATATATTCTATGAAATGTATACTAACTTTGACAAGACAGCCTGCTGTGATACACATGTTAGAATTTTTTCTAGACCTGAAAGTTAAACAAGGTGTTACACTATTTATTATGGAATCAAGGATAGATTTGACAAGGATATAGGGACATTCTAGAGTGAAAATGGCCTAAGTCATATTTTGACATATAGATAACAAGGATGTAAATATATATCTTAGCAAACAGGTAATTGGTTCCAAGATCCATCTGTATAAAAAAATATGGACATTCTAAAGAAAAAATGGCCTTAGAAATGTCAAAATGCAAAATGGTTGATTTGTACACTATTAACTCGCGATATATTATTGGAACAAACTAAACCATTATCTTATAATGACACTTTTAGCTAAAACTGTATATCCTATCTAATGTTTTGTAAAATATCATTCTAAACATTTCAATCATGGAAATCTCTTTTACAAAAAAAATATTCTTTATTTATAGGGACCAGAAGGGCCATCTGGTCCACCTGGACCTTCAGGAAGGCAAGGCCCAAGGGTCAGTACAAATCTTCAGTACCTTTCAATCATTTATTATAACCATTATTGTGGGTTTTTTTATTTATATTTTTTGTCATTTTCTTTTCTTGATACTGATCGTCTTTTTTATATTTATGTTATTGTTTATTACCACTAGGGGAACCCAGGAAGAGATGGAATTAATGGAATACCTGGACCTCCAGGATCCCCTGGACAACCAGGGCAGGTGAGAACAATCTGGTAGGGATAGGGATGGGGGGGGGGGGGGGTTGTATCAGCATTAGTCATAAAAGGTAAAACTGTACTACTTCTGGAATATATATTCATACCAGTAGTTATGTAGGAGCTGTTGTCTGGTGGGAGGCAAGAGGTCTGATCCCAGAATCCCAGAAAGTGAAGAATCAATCGAAATTGAAAATTCCTGAGAATTATCCATAACCCCCAATCTTAAAGATTTTGAGATCGAATTTGATCACAACTTTTACAAACTGTGGGACAAGGGGGAGGAAGGGAGGGTTGTGAAACAACTTTTAAATGTTCTGATTCCAATTAGCACAATAGTTTGAAATCCAAGTCCCAGCAAAGGGCAATTTCCCATATCACGATAGATTCAAATCCAAAACCTTACATCCAAATCCCAGAGAACAGGTCAATCCTGAATCCAAAATAATTAAATCGGTAAATCCCAAGTCCCAAAGAATCCCCCCCCCCGTCTCATTTAGGATAATGCATTGATTGAAACGATTTATTTTCTGTTAAATTCACCTTTGTCATTTTATATCAATCATGAGATTCATTGCCAGTTTTGTTAATAGCAGGGTTTCAATATTAATCATGAGCACTTTTTTACTAGTCTGCTGACTATTTCCTAGGAAATACATTACAAAATCAAGAAAAGGCAGGTGGTGCCCTAGTCAGACCAGATTTTATTCAAGCTCAACCGGTAAGAATTTACTTCAGTACCGCCACCCTTATAAGAAATTAATATCAATTTTTAATTGATATGTTGCAATATTTAAAATATCACATATTTATAATTAGGGTATTAAACCTATATTGCAATAGTCAACAGAAACAAATCTATCGACCTTGAGTGGGACTCTAACCTACGACCTTGGGATAATCCCTCCCATGCTCTATCCAACTAAGCTATTAAGATCAACGGAAAGAAAGTAAGTTAGAATCCCTAGAGATGAACAAGAGTTCTTGCTACAAACTATAACGGCAGAAATAATTAAATGAATAAATAAATCCTTACGTTTTATTGTCTACAGACTAAAAAGAACAGTGGACCGGTCGTTTGAATCACTGTTTTATTTTCTTAAATTCATCAATTCTTTCAGGGACCAATGGGTCCAAGGGGTTCTTCGGGGACACCAGGATCACCAGGACCACAGGGATTTCAGGGACTTAGGGGAGAAGCAGGGGACCCCGGACCATCAGTAAGTCAATGAGTTTATTATAGAAAGAAACGTTTTTATCAGTTGTTTTTTCAGACTAGTATGTCACAAAATGCAAAGTTATTCATATTATGTGCCTTTTTATTACATGAACTATAATTACATATCTGTATCTAAAACAAAAAGCATCAAAATGAACTTAAAATAATATTATGAACAGGGACTCAATCAATAGATGGAGCCTGTACCATAAAGTACCTGAATCGGGTTGAACTCAAAATGTTAGAAAAAAAATAGTTATTTGGGTTTTTGCTATACCTGATGTAATGATCAAACCATGTTAATTTAGCCTACAGTAAGTGTTATTCTCTGTATTTAAGGGTTCTATGGGACTTCGAGGTCCTCCTGGACCAAGCGGTAAACCTGGGCGAGATGTAAGTACTTAAAAATGTTTTATTTATAATTTCTCAGCAAAATTAGTGTGATTAAAGGAAATAACTTTATTGTTGTTGTTATTCAAACATCTATTCTAAATGATAAGTAATAGTTCAAAATGATATATGGCATAAACTTCCATTCTGTTTGGTAACTTTTTATATAAATTAAAGGAAAAATATAAAGCCTGAAAGTTCCGGTGGTAAAAACAAATCTAAATGTCTGTATAGTTTCATAGGATTTGATATCAGTTTCTCTACTTCTAGGGTGAGGATGGTAGAGATGGTGAACCAGGAACCAGAGGATCAGGCGGACCACCAGTAATTCTTTTGTTAATTTCATTGCATCATAAGCAAAAAATATCAGTCTCTATCATACCAGATATGATTCAAAATAAATACAAACTAAACTTGATAATACATGGAATTATGAAACAATTGATGTTAACGTTCCTCTCATTAATTTGGGATTTTTTTATTATTTCTGTCTAAAGGGATCAAGAGGACCACCAGGTATTCCAGGTCAGCCAGGCAACAAAGGTCACAGGGTAAGGTCATTATACAAAGGCAGGTAGATAAAAAAAGTTGGCATTGAGTTATGGAGGAAAGAGGACGTGTAATATAAAACATACCCTTGAATGGCTTAAAATTTGAAATTCTTTTATTTTTACAGGGATTTTCTGGTGTAGCTGGGTCCAAAGGTGATATTGGACCAGACGGGGAGAGGGTGAGTTGATCTTATTAACAAATTTCAACTTTGACTTATACCCTGTTCCATATTTGGTAAACTGTCCTGAACTAGATTTTCCATGTTAAAAACCATGTTGAAGTGCCATTGCGATAGTTTAAATAGGTTTTTATACGCTTTGAAGAAGAAAAAAAAATCTTATATTTTAACTAAAATTAGTTTTCTAAATCATTTAATGGAACAGTGTTTATTTCTAGAAGGATTTTTTACGATATCAGTTTAGGTCGTTTTTTGCATTGGAAAGCCTTTTGACTATCATCCTCTATTATAATTATGCAAATATTTCAGAAATACGTTTTACTAAAATAGAAAATTCATTATTAAACTTCAACAACATGTTGTGTTTATGTCAAAATATTTCTATTTAATAACCATTCTATTTTTGTTATGATCCTAGGGTTCACAAGGTCAGCCTGGCCCAGGAGGCCCTCCTGGTCCACAGGTATGAATAATTTTGTTAAAACTTCAATATAGTTTAGTGAGTTTCTGTATGAAAATTGCCTCTGAAAATATTTTTTGTAGAAAGCTGTCCAAGTCATGCTTCATGATTCATGATTGTGTAATATTTATAGATATTAAAATTATATTCTTGTACCAAAACACATTGTTTGCACTGGGTGAGAACAAGTCCTCAACGTTTTTGCACATCAATTCATTTTCTAAGGTAATTTTTGACACTCAGCTGTCAGACTATTTCATTATTACTTGTTGAAAATGATAATTTTGGACATTTGCTGGCTCATGTCATAAATAACTATTAACCTTCACCCCAACCCACCCCAACCCCCCCATAGTGATACCCTAAGTTATACATATCATACAAGATATGAAAGCAGTACGACCCTTTTCACAAACTTTGCTATTCTAAATTGTCCTTTAGTAGTTTTCTTAGAAATATTTGGCTGTACTTAGACCAATCTTACAACAGACACATACAAAGCTTTTGTGTTCACATATTTCTATCTGTTAATTTTTTAAGGGTCCAAGAGGTACGTCAGGAGAACGTGGAAGGGATGGAAAGCAAGGCCAAACTGTGAGTGATCGATACTAACATTGTCAAATGAAAACAATCTATCAGATTAAAAACTAATATCTAAATGGTAGCTGATTATATATTAGACTTGTATTTCTGACTTCTTTTTA
>JAVSBT010377293.1:0-11048 GCA_033118115.1 Pharyngocirrus eroticus
TGATGATGATGATGATGATGATGATGATGATGATGATGATGATGATGATGATGATGATGATGATAATGATAATGATGTTATCCCATATACATGATAATGATGTTATCCCATATACATGATATTGATGTTGATATTTTAGATTGATTTGAGCCAGGACCATTACATCGATATCCAACCGGACCACCGCATAGGGATGGTGAATGATATTGTACCGGGACCTTTGGATGGACTTTACCGATATGGTGTCGGTGTGGTTCTGTCATTCTTTGACAAAAAGTCGCTAGGATTTCCCTTGACAGAATATCAGACTTATGAGTTTGACGACCTGGAGTTGCCTTATCATATCCCATTATATCTTTGTAACGAAACAGGTCTGTATAATTCACATTCTACGTCTCTCAATTATTAAACCTCGTCTTTCTTTGACCTTAATTATTTCTTTGACCTTATTTCTTTATTTGACCTTAATTCTTTATTTGACCCTTATTTCTTTATTTGACCTCATAACTTTATTTGACCTTATTTCTTTATTTGACGTTTATTCTGTATTTGACCTTATTTCTTTATTTGACCTTATTTCTTTATTTGACCTTTATTCTTTATTTGACCTTATTTCTATATTTGACCTTAATTTTTTATTTGACCCTATTTCTTTATTTGACCTTTTTTTGTTTATTTGACCTTATTCGACCTTATTTCTTTATTTGACCTTATTTCTTTATTTGACCTCAATTCTTTATTTGACGCTTATTCTTTATTTGACCTTATTTCTGTTTTTGCAGAAGGGATGTCCATTCAGTGATGTTTCATAGCACTATCTAAAGATATATGATTCTGAATTTAATTGACAGTAAAACGATTAATTTATTATTTTGTTTTCCAATTTTAGGTTGTCCCCAAGCAGACTTATATGAAGAAATCATAATAATCACCAGTCCTGCTCCTGATCCACCCCCAAAATCAACAGTAAGAATTTGAAGTTTAAAATCATGGAACTTTATTCTCTGTCGGTAGCCAGATCATGTGATTGCCGGCCGAGAATAACCTTATTTTGGTTTGCCGGCATCCGGCATCCTAAATGATAAGAAATAGAATGCCATGAGTCCTGTGACTGCCGGTCATGAATATACTAATGGTTTTCTCTGTCGGCAGAATTATCGTCCTAAAGTCATTCAATTAACTTATCTATCATCATCTGTTCATCATCTGTTCATCTACCAACAATACAGTCCTGGAATAATGCATACACCTTATAAAACAGTGCAATTATATGATAAGCCAGTTTTTTTCCTGCAATTTTCAACCTCAAACTTTTTGTCTCTGTTCCCTTATTGAGTTAAGTCATCTTGACCTATTATTATTAATTATTATCATTATGATATTAAACTGTTCAAAAAAAGTAATGCAACACTTATTATTAATAACGTTTTTGTTTTTCAACGATATATGATGCTTGTTTTGCAAAATTTAGAGCAGCACAAGAGCAATAATTGACAGCCAATTAACAGTTTTTAGCGTGTATAGTTTTTTTATTAATGATTTTTGATTTTTTGACAAGGCGACCCCCCAAATCGAAGATCCAAGACCGGTCCTGCAGAAAACAAAATTGGCTTTGGAATGACAAAACGGGACAAATTCGGCTATCTTACCCTATATCATGACCCAATATGCCAAAACATATCCAGTTTAGCAACAAATGTTAAAATATGGCATCTGGAAAGCTAGAAAACTGTACAGAAAGCAGAAATTCTGTTTCTTAACAAAACATCATATGAATGATAATCTTAGAACCCCTCTGAGAGGTACCAAATGCTTGATGTCTACCAGATAAAGCCACTTTTGGTGTGTTGTATTGAAAATCCTATGTGGTTTTGGCCTTTTTTTTAGGGATATTTGTGAGCAGAAACCCACTTTTTGTGTTTAAGGCTCTTCCAGGACATTCCCAGGATGCCTCAAGCACAAAATATTTGATCAAAATTATGCATTACACCTTGACCTATAAAAGAATAGTGGTTGCATGACCCCTTAGAAGAGAACTAGAGACATAGCAGCCAAAGAAAAAAGCATATTCCGTTGACTTTTAAACTCCCATTGGGTTACCAAGAAATTTCTTGATTACTAAAATAGGTGTTGCATTACTTATTTTGAACAGTGTTGGTTATTTTAATGATTTCACATTACCGTACACGTTCCTATAATTCTAATGCAGGCCAGTTCCAAACCAAGAGTTACTGCACAGCCAATTTCTTCCGGTAAGTTATAAAATTATGACATCATCATAAAGATAACACCATAATGATGACGTCATTATATATTTTAATAAAAAAAACCATTATAAGAAATTAGATTCGTATGTGAACGGAATAAAAATCCAAACAATTAGAAATTTTTCAAAGTGTAATACTGTATCAAAGAAAATCTATGATAATTTTGATTCCTAGTTCATCAGTTTTCTCAAGAGGAATACAACTGCTAACTTTTAAAGCACAATATGATGAGCTTTGGAACATATTTGTCAATTGTATTTCCTTTACAACGTCTCTGCCTTTTTTAATAATCAAAATATTGGAATAAGTATTATATCTCAAATAACTGCTCCTATTGTTTGCTTTGTAGGTAGCAGCACAGACTCAATATTACTTTCAAGAGAGATGATGATTGGCTTGATCGTATGGAACATTGTCATGACACTTCTGATATTTATAATCATTCTGGTGCTAATGTGTGTATGCGCAGACTTAGAAAAAAGGAAAAAAGAACGATCCAGGTATGCGTCTATAATTCATCCCTTCCATTGCAACACGGGTTTTAAACAAAAGAAACATGTCAATTTTTCAGATGAAATATACCCATCACTAGAGGGCAGTCTAGGGTCAAGACATTCACAAATTGTCTCCAAACTAATGCCAGTGAAAGAATGGCAGGAGAGAAGGTTTGTGTCGCCCTCTATGTTTTACAAAAAGAATTTCAAATCCGCCATTTGCAGGCCAGCTGAAGAGATTGAGGAAATAGAAGACGGACAAGAGTCTCAAATACAGTTCCACAATGGCATCACTAAAATCGACGTCATAGACTCTGACGTCATAGACTCTGATCAAACTTAAAACGTGCATCAATTAGTTAACCCTTTCACTGCCCAAGTCGCATCAATTAGTTAAGGATAATATAGAATGAACACATGCAGTAATTTGAATGTTTTGCATTCGATATCATTATTGCCTCTCTTTGTTTCTTGGTTTCAGTTTTGGATTGCATGATTCATCATTTTAAATCAAAATGTTCAAACAATAAGAACCCAAATCTGACTCACAAGAAAACGTTTTATAATCAAGATTATAAGATATTATAAGCTTTTAAACTTTGGTTTCTAAACAATGGAGTTGGTTTCATCCTCGGCACGGGTTAAAAATATCATACAACCCCAGACATCGGGTACTTCTTATTTTAGTATGTTTTATTTTATACTAGATGAGAATTAAATCAATAACAACAAACATTAGATGTCATACAGTGTCTAATGTCATACAGTGTCTAAAGTCAAACAGTGTCTAATGTCATACAGTGTCTAATGTCAAACAGTGTCTAATGTCAAACAGTGTCTAATGTCATACAGTGTCTAATGGCATCAGAAGCCTCTATTTCAGATCGAAGAACTGGAAGACACGTTGTTTCCCTACATTTGCATTTATGATTTATATATGATACGTCACAATGTATTAAAATGATTCATAATTTATCCTTCGTTGCTCTAGGCTATGCCGTGAGCAGAGAAGGAGCCGAGAGGTCTCAGTCTCGCCATCTGGTACTCTTAGTGGGAGTGGTTGGCATGTTGGTACAGCTGATTTTAACAACTCCGATAAGGAACAATTGGCAGAGTCCGAGAATGTCATGGTGTATTAGATAGTATGTAGATGGTATTTACAATGTCGTCTGATTTGTTTTTCTCTTAGTGGTGCTGGTGTACTAGCAGAGGTTGGCGGTTGTTGGGCAATGATGGAATAGCTTTTCCTGCGCGTGTGTTTATTTAATGTTTAATTACAACAACTAATCATTACTTTACCGACTTATCCTCTTTTTATAGCTACTAGCTATTTACTTCTGGTGCCTCTATTTATGTGAATGATAATCGGCGCAGATGCTAAATTCATGTACATGTACTATTTTGTCAATAGGTGTCGCCTCTAACAGCACGCTTTTTCTTTTCTTAGTTTGGAAAGGCTGTGGTTATACACAGTTTTTTCAACCAATATCCTAGAGGGCGCTTTAAAATCAATGTTAGACATTGTAAAGGTTTTATCCTCATAAAAATTAAGCTTTAATAATAATAATTGTTATCATTGTTATAATTATAATTATTATTATTATCATATTATTATTATTATTATCATTATTATTCAAATCCATTTAAAGGTGTGTCTGCAAGCAACATTCAAACCATTTTGCAACCGACAAAAAAAAATCATTTCAAGCCTGAGCAGTTTGAAAAAAAGGGTTGAAATTGATTTAATTCGATTTAAACCGACTCAAAAAGATGTGTCTGAACATAGCCAGTGTCTAAAGTGCTCGGAATTAATTAAAAGTGAATTTTTTTTTTTTATTTTATATACAGTACATATGGAAGCAGCCATTTAGGAATTTGGTGCACAATGGACGGACCCCTTCATGGTTTAGACACGGGTGGTTTAGGATACGATATTTCAGATACAAAATTATAGGGTATTAAAAAATAACGACTAGGATATCATTATAGGCTTAGATAGTCACAAAATAAACTTTTTAGATTTGCACTTATAGACAAAGTACTCCACAAAATAGTTTTGAGATGGATTGTTGTGCCCATGTTGACATGATGTTTGCGCATGTCCATACCTAAAGAAGTTTATTTCCACTGCCATGCAAAAAATCTCAACTTAACAACTGTTTTATATGGACAGTGATATGAATCCACATCGAAACATTTTGGTAATCACGATATAGTCAGTGATATGAATGATATTAAAACATCTGCGAATTTCTGAGACAATTAAGGGAGGATGAGGGTCTAAGTTTTTTTTTATGCAACAAATATTTCCAAATTTATAATTTTCAATAAAAAATAAAACTAGAAAAGTTTATATATTTGGCTTAGGGACATCCTCAGCCACAGGTCAATATGACCTAAAACGCTCTGCACTTGATTTTCCATAATTATAACAAAACACCAAAAAAGTGAAAAAATCAAAATATTTGTTTTGTTTAATTTTTAGGCCACATTGAGATCTTCAAATTTCAAGATATTAAAAAATTAAAAATTAGCATATTTTTGGCTTTAATATCGTGTCTCAAAATTGTTATATACCTTTTCAAAATGAAAATATGACAATTTGAACAGGGTGATTTGAAGTAAAAAAAGTTACTAAAAGAAAAGGGCATTTTGAAAAACTACCTATATATTTTTCAGCCCACTTTTGTCATTTTAAACAGCCATAAATTTCTATATTTATATTAGAGTTATATTTATTAAAAAAAACACGATGTCAAAGCTATGACCGGCCTTAAAGATGTTTTGTTTGAATTTTTTGATATGTCAAAAAATAAAAATGTATTTCTTTTTTCTTTACTTTTTTTAATATGTTACATCAGGTGCAAGTAAATGTGAGGGACGTGAAATTGTGGCTAAGGATGTTCTAAAGCCAAAAATATATATCCTCATAGCATTTTATTTGAAAGAAAATGATTATTTGGGACATTTGCTCCTACATACAAAAAAAAGCAATTAAACCCTCATCCCCCCCCCCCCCCTTAAGATATCAAAGCAAAATAAACACAGGTTTGAATAGTCTACAGACTGAAAAAGATCAGGAGTTAAAATGTCCTACGCTAGTTTATTGATTACATTGTTACTTCCACCCTTCAAAAAGAAACTTTATTGAATTTATTACTACCTACCCTCGGCTTCAATCTTTCATTTTTCTCCAAAGTTGGTCCCTCATATTTTGAGATGACTTCTTAAGTTTGTAGGTTATGGTACAACATGGAGTTATCAGAAATGGGCGTGACTTGAGATTTCTGTGATAGGTAGAAACATTCTCTTCTCCGTCGTCTCCACTTAGTTTAACATAGAAAATAGGGCATCCATGTTGTAAGGTTTTATAATGGTCAAACATTTTTCTTATTTTTCACCGACAGGGGGCATGCTATAATCAAATTTAAATTGCACCACTAGTTTTTATGTTTTCCTTCTAAAGACATAGATATTTATTCTTGCCTGACTTAAGTTTTTACATAATACAACAATTATACAATTTTTGACTGCTCTAAAAAACCAAGAAACTCGTTTAATGTTTTTACCATACAATAAATATTTGCCTGCGTCAAGTGCATATGTTTAAAATTAGATTCAAAGAACCCCACCAGCATTTGTATCAATCATTCATTTTTTTCAATTAAATTAACATCAGAATTTTCTAATAAAAACATTGCTATGGGTTCAAAATATATTAATTTACACTCGGTCAAACACAAAGCATTGACCTTATTCACGATATCGCCATCTTGGATTCAAAACGAGTTCGGCATAAAACTCGTGATATTGTACCGATAATCTCAAACAAGACCTCGCGTGCTACCTTAGTAACTATAGGCAGGATAATCTCTGACCTGGTATTCATAAAGTACAAACCAATGTACAAGAAAACGGGAAAATAAATAAATTTGATATCAGGGGGAAGTGGTGTGGGACAACGCAATGCGCCATTGCTTTCGCGGTGAATAATGTCTCTAACAACCGCCGCATGAAGGATAGCTTTTTTTTCCGTTTGAATACGTAAGGAATTGTTCACCTCGCATTCCTGTTTAGGCACGTATTTGCGTTTAATTTTTTACAAATTTGGACTTTAGTGACAAAGTTTAAAGATTACTTGTGTCATGTCCTCACACGACTTCAAGTTACCTATCATGGGGAGACTCGCTATTTTTTAACAAAAATCATCGCTTTGACCAGGAGAAAGACCTTTGTTGTACATAAAATATGAGTAAGATAGCATTATACTAATCAGTCCAAAAGGCGCCAGTATAAGCAAGTTTTTTGAGAAATGAAGTTGATTTATGAAATAGCAACTCACGAAAACGTGCCAGCTCACAAGAATAAATATTCATGTATTCACCTCTACAGTTTAAAGATCGTAACGTTACTATACGTTTAGTACACAAAATTATGCATTTTGTGTCTGCAACATAGAATTCAACACCCTAAAACGTAGTATTGATTGAAATGAAATTTCTTATTTTTAGGCAATCGCAAGTGGTAGCGTACTATTTTCCTTATTCATGGTATGAAGCTATGTATGTATACAGTTTTTAATTTGAGTGAAAAGGCAGATGGCTTTTTAAGAATGGCGATATACCCCTAGATTAGTTCGTTCTTTTACTGTAGTCAGTCTTACTGTTTTTCTAATTAACATACAAATGCTTTATGTGAACAGATTTGACGATTTGATACACACTATCAATGGGATACCGTCACAAGGTGGCGCCTCTGCTGAATATTCGCCGATTATGTCTAACGAGACTATGGATTGGCTTCGTTAGTCAAGTAAAATATCATGGGCGTGGTTCATTCACACGCCTACTTTTTCAGACTCCTCTCAATCAAAAGAGCATTGAACGTATGTAGCAGAGAGTCATAAAATATAAAGCGCGTGAATACAGCACGCACATGTTATTTCACGTTGGAAATAAAACCTTATTAATAAACCCTATTAGAGGCAGAGGCGCCACTTTGTTGTACTGATATCTCATTTTAGTTCCAACGTTCATCAATTTTACAAGCTACTCAAACAGAAACACAAAAAACGAAAGAAATATCCAGAAAGAACGTATCAATGCATCATCATCATCATAATAACAGTAGACTCGTCATCGAGTATCTGTGGTATCTTTACATATCAATGTAGTGAAGGTATAATACGTAATATTTTGCAATGTTCACGTATTTTACGCGACAATAATAAACTAGCTTGTTTCCTTTCGTCAAGGTTTTAGTTCCTAGCACATCACCGTGAGCTCATCACCGTGAGCACATCACCGTGAGCACATCACCGTGAGCACATCACCGTGAGCACATCCATGTCAACTGCTATCGTGGCTTTTAGTTCCTAGCACATCCACGTCGACTGCTATCGTGGCTTTTGAAATGGCTTTCATTCATACTACAGTCAAATTGCATGTGTTTGATTGTCTAAGAATGCAATGCAAATAAGCTTGTTTTGTTCGTTGTACGTAACATTGCTTGTTTTTCTTTCCATTTCTGCACTTTATGTCACTGATCATACTGTTTAAAAGATGACAGTTGTTGTCCAATGAATTCACTGTTTATAAAAACTAGAATAAAAAATATCTTCAATAAATCATTGTATATGATTACAAACATGTCGAACACAAATTTGTATGCTACCTAAAACTTACGTTATCATTTGCATGTACATTTCAGACTATGAAGAAAAGCATGGCCTTGACCTGTGGCACAAATGGTTGCAGCTACCTCTGGTGAAGTGCATGATGTACATACATGATAAGACTGTTGATAGAACTCTTTGTACAAACATAATCTGGTTGTGGATTTTTTACCAAGTGTATATACATGTAATCGCTACAGCAAGACTCATTTAACAGACAGTTTACGCTTGCATTTTATGTAACTTTACAGAAATATGAAAGGATACAATGACAATCTTTCAACGTCAACAAACGTTTTGATTGTGACGCCAACATAACCTGCCATAAATGAAAAGGCAAAGGGCATATCCGGTATTATATAATAGTGATTTACGACAAAGAGCCAATAAACAACAAGAAGGTATATTCTCGTATTCAACGCAATCTATCAGCAACATTGTAGTGTTTGTATATCTCTACTACGTGGCTACACTGACCCTTTTACATCGTACAGCATACATCGTACAGCATACATCGTACAACATACATCGCACAGCATACATCGTATAGCATAGGATCCGTGTCGAACAATAGGGTATTCTATTATCTTATAAAGCCATAGTTTGAAATTTAAAATCAACATGTGTTGCATTCACAAAGCTATTGACAATAGGTAAAATTTGCAATAACTATAGCAGAGGGAATATGATTGATAAAACTAGGGACCGCAGACCATTTTACAGAAATAATAAACTATGTAAAGGCATTTATATGGGGATTACAAAAGTTTTGAAAATTTTGAAAAATATGCATTTTTGACTGAGCTACGGTCATTTTAATAATGTCGACAGTGGCGTTTTTTTTGGAAAAAATGGCCACAGACTCATGGCCTTGTAAAAAAATTAGGAATTAAGTTTCATACCTAGGGATATGGACAACGGGTAAGAAATATGACAATTTATGCAAACGTCTATTTTAGTAGGAAGATTTCCATCTAAAATGTCAAATATGACTGAAATCTAGCCCGGAATTGATATGGCCAATTACAATGAAGATTTACACCAATTTTCTTCTATTGCTAAAAGCACTTGAGGTTTTCTTATAAGTTTGAAGGCCTAATTACTGTGAATTACCATCTAAATAAAGTGTATTTGATATTTTGACTGAAATATGTGATTTCGTTCTGTCCATGTCACATACGTTACTTTGGGGTAGGTCACTTTTTAAAACTGTGATAATTTTTAAAAATAAGGTTGAACTATCATAATATCTGTACATGTCACAGGTTCTTAGAAAGCCATTTCATATAGTTGAACCTACACTTTAGTTATTTTCACAATTTGAAATACATGCCCCCGGTGTCCCACTACTGTCACTCATTACCAAAATATTGCCCAGCTATTAATTGGTTAACTACATAAAATAGGCCAATAACATTTTTAACCTGTAAATTTATAATGTTGAGATCAATTGTCAACACTGTGGAATAAAGTATTCAAATCATCCCAAACTAGTAAGTTCTACATACAGCCATTCCTTTAATATCGCCCATGTATTTGTTTACATTTTTTGACGGCCAAATAGATACACTTAACGGTGACAAAAAAACTTGATACTTGCACAAAGTATTCTCAGATAGTAAGAATTTGCGAATATTATTGACCCATATGTAAACTTACTCTAATCAATCAAAAAAATAACAATAAAGTTGACTGAAAATGGAGCTGTCAAACTTGCATTTTTTCGACATTTGCTCGAAGTCAATTACCAGCTGACAAGGGCCTTGCATTTGAGTATTCGCAAATTTGATTGTTTAAAGAAGACGTTAACAAATTGAACTATCTACTTCTTGACCAGTAACAATGCGTATAACACCGTCAAAAACGACCCCAGTAATGTGCCTGTTTTCGACGACGTTACGGCGTTGTAAGACGAGAGCTACTGCGGCCCCTAATAAAACCATATTTTTCATGATCAAAACGACGAATTACGTCGAAAAACTCGAAGTTCTTGTATCTCTTTACTATGTGGCGCTGTACAATAACACGTCATCCCTGTGCAGGGATTACCTTCTTGTGTGTATAAGCTCTTTGTATACGATCACTACTTTGGTATTACAACTATTTTAAATTCAAGGATAAACTCTATTATTTCATGACACCCTCCATGGGATAAATTGATAATGAAAATTATATTATAATTTTCATATTAAATTATATTTTTAGTGTTTGTGGTAAAATTTTTGCTCATTTAGCTGGGTCACTCAGTAAATATTATTTTTAATTGCTTAGTATTTTTACACATTTCATAGTTTTATGTGATACCTTAAGTCATTTCAGCAAACATTAGTTAATGCTACGGTCACATTGTCGTCATTTGTCAAATAAAATCTTGGCAATAAATTGATTGATTTCCATTTCTTTATTATTCTGTCATTCTAACTCCTATATAATCTTTATTATTCTGTCAATCTAACATTTGTCAGAGGGAAATTTTGAAATTCTTATTTTTAAGGGAATTTTTGAAGAAAAAACAATATTTTACATGAAAATTGGCGTATTTTGCAGAAAAATGTAATTAAAAACATATTAAATAAAATTTTATCAAAAATGGCTTCTGACAAAGTTTCAAAA
>JAVSBT010377515.1:0-11047 GCA_033118115.1 Pharyngocirrus eroticus
ATATCTGAGTCAACAAAATTCTATATATATCACATATGATGCAGTCAGTGACTAAAAACATGTGACAAAGTCGATATGAATAGCAAATATAACATCATATCAAAAGTAAAAAAAAAAAAGTGTGATCTTTTCATATGACTTTTAAAGACACCGTAACTATGAAAGATATAGCTGTGCAAGTAACGACCAGACCATTTCTTAATTAACTTTTAAAAGATGCTGCAGTTATCCAAATAATCCTTAACTTTTATTTTTTTTATATATTTAATCTAGCTTGCAGTATATGAACCACCATCAGAAGAACAGGCTGGAGAAAACTGATTTTTCATTTGGGATTAATAGAACTTTTGACATTCAAACCATTTCCAACACCAAGCTAGAGTTTTGCCAAATGTTTCACCCTCTGCTCAAAATATTGGATTCTAGAGTCAGCTGCAACTCATAAATCTATTTAATTTTTTTCTATTCAGACTCTTTTACTATGCACTTACCTTATGTGAATGATTGTGCAGAAGATATCTAATTGCATTTTAGTAGTCCTGTACAGAATCTAATTTTACTATATCATAGCAACAATATAAATGCTATAAACATTTAATTTATTTTCAGTTTTTCTTTCTGTGAATTTAAACTTATTCCTCAGTGGAGGGATGTCTTTTGTATGGTATTGTAATCCGTTGGGAAATCTTAATTAACCAACAGGTCTCCAATGACTGGAGGGTGCAAAGCAGTCCAGTTTTATTCTGATATATTTGTTTACAAGTGTGTTCAAATTCCAAGAAAGGAGTTGCATTCATGAAAATTTCCAATTAGCAATTAAATGCTATCTAAAGTATGAGCATTGCACAAAAAAATAATTTTAAAAATGTACTGAAAGCAGTATTAGAAAATCCCTGGACAATTACCTTGTAAATTACACCACACGATCATAGTCTGGGTTCAATGAACCATGTGCAAAGACACAATTATACTAGAAAAAATGATCTATTTGTAGAGAACAATTTTAATATATGAGAAAAGATAGTTCTAGATATAACAAAAAAAAATGATACTGTTGAATAATTGTTTATTATTCTTTGTAAAATAAAGGTAATAAAATGTTATGTTGTGTACATGATTTTGTTTTTACTTATCCATAGTTGATGGCAAATGTAAAATAACTACAGCACATTCTTTACTTCTTATAGAATCACTTTCACAATAATGTACAAATTTCTCCATCACATTAAACTATTTTTTCGACTTT
Organism: Pharyngocirrus eroticus; assembly: GCA_033118115.1. Lineage (NCBI taxonomy): Eukaryota > Metazoa > Annelida > Polychaeta > Saccocirridae > Pharyngocirrus > Pharyngocirrus eroticus. Next base: position 1,247 of record JAVSBT010377515.1, read on the forward strand.
AACCAAGATGATCAAATTCCTCCACAATAGTAAATATGTCAGTCTTTTCTGTAGAGTATTACAGATATTTGATAATTATACTTTATGAAAAATGTGACATTGGATCATCAAAATGTTTTCTAGTCCTTTTGAAAGCTTCCATTTCTTCCTCTGTTGGTTCATGTACATCAAACATGCTATTGTATGGTCTTTTCCTTTCATCCAGAGTTAATAATTTTTCCACTTTTCTTACTCTTTCCTTCTCTGCTTTCATAGCCTAAAATCAGAAGAAAGTTTTCTTTTTACATGGAAAATGCACAATCCCTTTGACAAAAAAATGAATATAAAAACAAACCACCATCCTGGGCTTATACCGTTCAGAGTAGTTTCAGGCCAAATATAATCTGAAGATCCCAAGTAAAAGGACAATTTCATTTCAAAAATATCTACAGTGTATAAAGAGTATATGACTCCATGATGGATGAACATATGTTTCACACCAAAGACAGAACCTTCCCCAATAACTGAAGGAATTCAAATCAATTAATTGTGGATTCATTCAATAATATACCTTGAGGATTCTCTTTTCTTTAGCTTCTTCTTCATCTTCTGATGAGCTAGAACTACTACTGCTGCTGCTTGAACTGCTACTACTAGAGCTACTGCTTGTGCTGTCCCTCCTTTTCTTCTTTTTGGATTGCCGCCTCTTGGCAGCTTTCTTCTTACTTGCTTTGGTTTTTGCTTTTTCTTTCACCTTTAAGATGTATGTTAGAATAAAATTAGGTGTATGCTATATGAATTTACATGTACATTACAAATGGCTTGTACAGATTGGAACTTCGTACACATTTGTGTAACAAATGGGAATTAGGTAATGGATAAATCTATTGGAAGGGGGCGGGGGTAAGTTGGAGGTGAGTTAATGTAGATAGGTAATATCAATAGCACTAGCAACTGATTGGATCTTCAAAATAAATTGATGAGGATACCTAACCATCATTAATAGTTGTTGGTGAAACAAAAAAACACAAGACCAATTCTACATTCCCTGCCGTACATTGTAGTGTGTCCTGGTGTTTCTCACTGAAAATTCATAATGCACAATAAAGCTATACCTGTTTTTCTGTCTCTTCTCTATCAATTTCTTCTTTGGCTACTGCAAATGGGGGAGGCATTATTGAAGGCATAGAAGACTAAAAATATAAAAGATATTGATGGTCACAACGTCATCACTGATAATGAAGGTCAATACATCTTTAAATTATATATACTTTACGATATAATATTTTGAAGAAGCTATCTGTACAGAATTTTTATTTTTTAGGCTTAGATAGTTTAACAAAGACACACATAGATCCAAACAATGTTCTGATTGTTTTGTGATTTTTATCTATAAAAACTATATATCTTTCATAAATCCTAATTTTAAAGGGACCTCTGAGGGGTGATTTTCAGATAAGAATACACAATAGGCATCAAAATACTAACCTGTGAGGCTTCCTTCCCTGCATCTCCTGTACAATAGGACTCTTTAATGGTAGAATAACAGCATTTATATCCCCACCTGCCTTCCTTCCAAAATGATCCCCAGACAGACTGGAAACCAGAAAGTATTCAAACACATGTCAATCAAGATATGTTGTTGATATCAGGTCTCTTGAACTTTACTAATGTAACATCATAGTAATCCCTTATTCTACAATTGATTTGAACATTTTAGCTTCTGTAGCCATACTTATGAAGCGTTTTTTTTCTTTTTGGGGGTTTAGAAAACTGTGAATGTTCCTTATCTCACTCCTAAATCTTCATTTCCTTATAAACACCTTTCCATTTTTAAAACTGATTGTACTTTCTTAAATACAGCCAACACATAGCTAACATATATTTGAAAGGCTGTTTTCCTTATTATATTAAGGAATGAGTGTACTAAAACAAGTCCACAATATTATCTTCATTTGTAAGAATTCATTGTTTTGTACTTTAAATTTCTAGGCTATTAGATCTCATTGGATCAGGTCTCATGAAGGCCCCACACTCAAGCAACAAAATTGGTAAATAGCTTACAGTATGATTGTTAAAATAGATGTCTTCTTCATATCTTGATTTAGCTGTTGATTTTTCTGCACCTTTCAGGACTTTGCCATGCCTTGAATATTCCACATAGTCTTCCTATAACAATAATACAATAAAAACCAATTTAGTATTCAATAACACAACAGTAGATATGTCCAGTTCAATTTTAATTTTGAGTTTTTCTTTGATCACCACAGACAAACTTAACCAGTCGAAAGTTTAAATTGAACTTAATGCTGTTACACTAATTAGATTAATATACAGAAGAATATTAGATATCAATAAAGACACATTTGATTCTTTTATATTACAGAACTTGAAGATCAAGCTTAAGCTATTGAGTTCCAAGTTCAAATCTCTTCCACAAAGATAATCCTGAGGTCTTTTCTACGGAAGTAAATTCCAAAACCACCTTTATCTATATAACATTATTAAAACTTTATTGTTGATGGCCTGTTATTCAGTTGAACTAAAAGATTAATCCAAAGAACAGATATTGAAATGTAACTTAGTAATGGATAAAGAATTTAGGTATTACTTACTGTCTGAGCTAACAGCAATTGTTGGGGAGGTGCATCAAGATGTTCTTCTCCTCCATATTTTTCTAAAATATTTTTCTTCAATGATGACTTGTAATCTTCCTTTTTATCTGTATATTGTTGTGCTAACACTTCCAGCTTTGTGGGATCAGCCTGAAGATGGACATCTGCTCCTCTTTCGTAGGCATTCCATGCAAACACTAAAATTATGATGGAAAAAAATGCCTTAGTTAAGAACGCAAAGTTTTTGAATGAAATAGTCAAAAGCTAATCAATTAAAAAACTTGAATATCAAAAAATTACAATAAATAATGCTACTTGCAAAGCAACGAGTACTGATGTGTCAAAGAAAAAAAAAACAATTCTCAATTACCAATAAAGGTAACTAAAATGAAAATTTATAACTAATCAAGTCCTTTTGACCATGCCGTATCTCTGAAATAAAGATCATACCTTGTTGTTTTGCCATGTTATGAGCATCCCCAGAAACTCTCACAAAATTGTCACCTTCATATTGTAAACTGTAAAATGAGGAAATAAGAGAATAGAACTATGTAAGTAAGGCCATTCCAAATTGATTAGTTGGTCGCTGGGTGCGACCACAAATATGATTCAAAATGGTGACGGTCAGCCAATTTTAAACATGTCTGGTCAAGACAGATTATCTGAAGCTGTGTTCCCGTTTTTTTTTTAAAATTATAAAATAAAAATCTTTGATATCTTACTCATTTCCCGCTTTTCCTTCAAATGGATTCTGTCTCATAGATCTTGTTTTGGGGTCATAGTAGGCTGAATTTGTGTCTAAATTGTATAGATACTGAAAAATACAACACACATCAATCACTTTAGAAGTCATAATATTAGCAATAGATAAATAAAGAGAATAAAAATAGTGGGAGTAGCTATATATATCATGATTATTCATCTGCCTTACAATCATATAGTGAACAAGAAATAGAAGAAACTGAACAACCTAGGGAGACTAAACAGTACAAAAAAAAGGTGGATAAATTATCTTTAGTATTTGCAAACAGCAATTCAACAAAATGTCATGAATATCCACTGCAAACTAGAGTGATCATCATGCAATATTTACCTTTGCTGTATCTTCTCTTATCCTTAAATTTCTGACAGTAATTCTTTGTTTGGTTTCAAATTTCTGACCAGGCATATCAACATCATCAGCATACTTGTCTTCATCTTCTTCATCGTCATCCTTAAAAGTAAAAAATATATATAGAATGTTTATTCTATAAAACAAAGCTATTACAAAATGACCACCAAAATTGCAAGTTTCAGTCATGATGTAAAAATGCCACTTGTATTCTATTCACACATCAAATATTTATTATGATAATATCATGATAGGTACACCTTGTCATCAAAACTAATGTCCTTACTTTTCCTTCACTGTCGTCGCCCTCTTCAGCTGCAATCCCACTTTCTAACCTTTCTGCTTTCAACTGACGCTTAGCCTAGAACCAAAGATACAGTAACCATATTAAATACTTAATTACTTCCCAGTTAGAAGAATTGCATTGACAGGCATGTTAAGATTCTTGTAAAAAAATAAATCCATAAATGCTCCTCACATATCTTGCAATACATGCTTTCCTATAAGAAGTATAAATAAGATCAAATTAATTACTTCTTCTAATTTCATATGGTCCTCAAAAATCTTTTTATGTTCATCTAAATCATAGCCATTCCACCTGTCTCTTTTCCCATCAAAGTCAAAATCTAAATTTGGTTGGATATGTTCATCTGGAGCAATATCTGAGTTTGTGTACTTGGCACCAAGTTTTCTTGGCCTCTGATTAAGAAAAGAAAAGAAAACAAAACAAAAGAAATATAAATAGTCATATCTCTAAATTTTAAGATTTATGCTATGTTGTAAAATGTAAGTTCACAGGAAACCTAATATCAAAAAATCCTTTATTCACAGCATTTTCTTTGAAGTCTTTTATGTTTGTAATCTCATTGTTGTTACAGAATATGTGTCATAAGCATTTTACATCATCAAATCAACACATAACAAAAAATACCTCCAAACAGTCTTTTTTCTTGTGTGTCATTGCTCCACAATTTTCACAAGCACCTTTTCTGTATTTGGTTGCAGTAGAACCCTAGTAAAATAAAAGCATAGACGAAAAAATGTTAGATCTATATCATAAGCTTCTACATAACACACCAACTAAAAGTATGGCTATAATGTTGTTATCATATCATAATGAGTTGCATCCTATTTTTGCTTTTAAATTTAATAAATTTAACCTGTAAACCCTTCCCATACCTTATTTTAATCTACATCTTACACTCATAAAAACTCATACCATTTTGACACCTTTTTGATACCATGCACCCATCTTTGAATATTCTTTTGTCATAACACCTTGAATTCTTTGATGCTTTAGAGTTGGATTCATCTGCCCATAATACCAAGGTACTTGCATGATATATTGAGGTATGTGTGGATTAATGTCCCTGAAACAAGAATTTAAATGAATTACTTGAGGGAAGTAACTAGAGAATTATTATTGATGGAAGTATCAAAAAGCACTTTTTAATCATGGAAAGATATTACTAAAAAAACAATGAGCCACTTACTTGCCATCTTCATCTTGCATAGCAGGTGCTGTACCAGCTTTTCTTGCTTCCTCCAACTCTTTCAATTTTTTCCAGTCTTCCCTTTTCTTGGTAGTTTCTTCTTCTCCATCATCATTACTTGGTTCAGATTTTGCCAATTTTGCCACCATTGAAGGTGGAGGATTGACACTGAACGACATCTTGTAGTTTTATATGATATAGGCTGTGGAGAAGAAAGTGTGAAGATTTTACTGTATTGAATGACATGTTAAGATGGAAGAATAAATGGGTAAAGTAAATAATTATTGAATCACTGTTCTCAACAAATATGATGAAGACGTATATATCACCACAGTCCACAGATAAAACTGGAGTCTGTTGTGTTCACAAAATAACAGTTTCTTTGATTTGATAAACATACTGTAAATCATAACTTGATTACAATGTTAGCGGAATCACGATTACTTCTAATGTCTGATTTTAAGCTTTATTAAAGGAGTAAATTGTGTATAAATCCATATCATAATTTTCGTGATAATATTTATGCCAAAACCCCAAACAAATGTGAAAATGCCTCACTTTTTTCTAGCAGTAACTTCGTCGTACTGTCTACGTCTATCCCAGAATCCTTAGCGCATGCAACTACTTCCCTTCCAACAAAAACTTCGAAATCGAATGTCCCAAACGTTCTAAATGTCACGAGATACAAATCATTGACGCCGCTTTTCCTCTTTGTCAATTTTACAGTCAGTACAAATTAAGAAGATATGAGACCGTGCACACCTCTCATCAAGCGCCTTTACTACCTACTATACTACGAAATCGGAAAGTCAATAGACAGTATAAAAATGAACGGGTGTCCTTTTAGTGGCAAAACAAAAGCTGCCGACAAAGTTTACCTTTTAGATGCTATGGAAGACGGGCCGGAAACAGACTTCTGCACTGAACTTAGAGAGAAAACCAGGACTATTCACAAAGAGAGCGATACATATTTCAACATACAGTTACTGATTATACTCACAGATGCTAATTTGTATGGAGAGGTGTTAGCTAATTTTTACTACGTATACCGTACATTAGAGCAGGCCCTTTTAATTTGCAAGGACGACCCAGCCATTAGTCCGTTGTATGACGAAGATCTGTTTCGTTCAGAAGCGTTCGAGAGAGACGTTCAGTATTATTTAGGAAAGGATTGGAGATCTTTATATTTCCCATCCGATGCTACAGTTGTATTTTGTGATAGAGTACTTGAGGTTGCAGAAAAAGACCCAAAACTTCTTGTTGCGTGAGTTGCTTATTATTATATTAAATTATTTGATACCTGTTAAAAATATATATAATTGTGTATCAAATGGTCAATAATATTGCAGAGTGTATTAAACAAATATAACTTGTATGGTATATTGTGTTTTTAGCTTTAAAGAAAACATGATAGTTTTGACCAAAATTTGTAACTATAAGCTAGCTAGCTAGCTTATTAAAAAGGATATTCTGCATTGGGCATATAGGCAAACAACTCCTTAAAATGTGGCAGCTGACAAAATAGATTTTACTTTATGTTTCTTATAATGATATGATGGTAAAGTTAAGACAACAAATCCAACCTACATGGGCACATTTATATACAATCAGGCATGAAACCCAGCACAGACATAACCTTAATTCTGTAAAATTACATTCAAAACCTTACCCAGCAAGGTTTGCTCTAATATAGAAATATCTTGTACTGCAACAAAGTCACATGTATGCTTTTATCTACATGTATATTTGATAATTTTATATAAATTTACAGGAAAAATATTTCTTTTGTTCTTTAAAGATATGCACATTCCCTCTATCTTGCAATCTTGAGTGGTGGTCAAGCTATAAAGAATATTGTTCAAAAATCACTTGGCTTACCTGGCAAATATGGACTCTCAGCCTTTAATTTTACACCAGGAATAAAGAAAAGTGAAATCAAAAGCAAACTTGTAAAAGCAATCAACGCATTAGATCTAAGCAGGGAAGAGAAGGATGAAATACTCAAAGAAAAGGTCAAAGTGTTTCAAATGAACAATGATATTGCAGACTCTGTTAGACCAAGAGCAGGATCTTTAGTTAAGAAATTTGCAGTGTTCTTTATCATTGCAAGCTTTGCAACAACACTACTGTATCATTTTGGAAGGCTAGTGTTACTTGGATGCCTCAGTGCTACCCCATCATCTCAACGTGACTAACTTATCAATCATGACTGTTGATATCTACGTTACCAGTTACATGTGAAAGTTATTTTAAAAGCAGTTTCTATTGTTTAAAGGAAGCAGTAGTTTTAGAATTGTTCTGCATTATTATATCACAAACATTGAATCAAATTGAATAGGTTAAGATTTTAAAGTATATAATCTTTGTTAGTTGATGCAATCAAAAATGAGTTTTTTAAAGTTACAGAAGAAAATCTATTTATATAGACAACATATCTCATGGATGTGTACTGAAAACATTAAAGTAAAAATCTTGAAAACTAATATTTATTCAAAACTAACTGATCCACCACAAATGCAGGGCATGCAAGTTAGATTTGCGAACAATGGTAATCTCAAAGTTGAAAACCAGAAAATTGCCAACAGATATTTGAAGAAAACCATTTTATCCACATGTTTAGCAGGATTAGGTTTGATATTGTACATCCGGTATAATTCTAGAAAGCATAAGAAAATGAAACTTAGTGGAAATGAAGAATTTGTAATGTATTCTGATCCTGATACTAATGTAAAAAATGCCAAGATGGTTAGATACAAAGGATTCTTTTTACCAAATTTTGTGAACAAGAAAGTGATGGATGATATTCATAATTTGCAAGTTTCTGAAGATGACATTTTTGTTCTAAGTTTTCCAAAATCGGGTAATATATTTTTTTACTTTCATTCCTTTTCCAATTCGTTATAAGACATGTTACCAGCCTAGTATTTGTTTTTGGTAGTTGGGGGGGAAAAGCTATAAAAAAAACTCTGTTTAAGCTCCAACAATATATCATTAACAGTTTGTAAATGTTATAATAAATCTGCTGAAATTATAAAAACTTATGTTTGATCCCTAAAACCTGATTATTTTTTTGTGTGTGCTGGTACAGGTACTACTTGGATTCAAGAAATAGTATTCCTTATTCAAAACGATATTAACTTGAAATTGGCTGGTCAGCAAAATATGGAAGAGAGATTCCCATATCTAGAATTTGTTTACCCTGGCATCAAAGAAATTAAAAAAAGATTGTCTCCAAGATTGTTGAAGTCTCACCTACCATTTGACTGTCTACCTGATGAGCTGAAACAGGGAAAGGGAAAGGTAAACAAATATGTGTCAGACTAGGAGTTGATGACGTTTTAGAACTTCATACTCTTAAAAAAATGAATCTATTATGGGATTATATAGACAATTTTGATGCTGGTTTAACAAATGTTTTATTAGTTATGTTTACTTTGGTGTGTGTAAGGTTTGGTAAAACTATTATGATATATTGCATGATAATTTACTCTCTTTTTTTCCTTTCAGATTATCTATGTTCTTAGAAATCCAAAAGACATATCTGTTTCATACTTCCATTTCATCAGAATGCTCACAGAAATAGGCTATAAAGGAAGCTATGATACATTTTGGAACAAATTCATGCAAGGCAAAGGTTGGTATTATCAACTTTTTATCTCTTAGGTAGACCAAAAAAACTCAAGAATTTTATTATTTTTTAAGAACCTTTTACACAAATCTTTATCTTGTATATGTCTTGCAGAACATGTTGAAATGTTTATTGTTTACATTTTATACTGTATCTACATTTCAGTTGCATATGGGCCATGGGAAGACCATGTGAAGTCTTATTGGCAAAACAAGGAACAAGATAATATATTATTTATCAATTATGAAGATATGAAGCAAGTAAGTATGTCATTTAGTAGTAAGAATGATTGCCAGGCCCTTCATAGTTCAGGCTATGACTTTTGTTAAATAAAAGAACCCAATTGGGTACAGTATTCATTTTGGGACAAGGTGGCTCAGTGTACTAACATGCTGGTCTCTAACAAAAAAAAGACATTAAAGATAATAATTGGTTCCAAATAAGATCAATAAGCAACACATTTATTCATTTTGAGCAGGTCTTTGACATGGAAAGTGTGTGGTATTATTGTTCCAATACATACAATTTATGTAGACCTACAAGTATTCAAATTTCAAAGTTGTTGACATTTTTAATGTTTTCAGAACTTGCCAAGGGAAATAAGAAAAATTGCTAGGTTTTTAGGAAAAGAATTGACAAACGAAGACCTGTTTAAAATTGCAAAACATTGCACTTTTACTCAAATGAAACAAAACCCATCAACAAATTACACATGGTGGGATGACCTTGGTCTTAGAAAAAAGTCAGAAAGTACATTTATGAGAAAAGGTATGTTTGGAAAATCAGCAGGACTTGCTTTTTATTTATAATTGAAGGTAATTAAATGAGAGCTAAATGCCTAGGAATATAATTCTAGAATGCACAACTCTTTATAGATCTAATATAAAATATATAAATCTAATAAAATAGTAATTTGAAAGTAAAACTTTCCTTATGCACAGTACGTATATAAAATAATGATAAAGTCCAACACAA
>JAVSBT010377737.1:0-44757 GCA_033118115.1 Pharyngocirrus eroticus
ATTTTTTTCAGTAAAATTCATTTTTTTCAAAAATTATTATTATTTTTATATTTTTTTTTCTGAAATTCCTTTAATATATGCTTTATATATAACATACCTAAATTTGGTAATTTTATCTGCAATAATAAAGATTTTTATTTTGAGAGACGTCGTTCGCCTTAAGTTAAGGAAAGGTGGATTATATGGATAATGGAAAGCTATATTGTAAGCACTTAATCTGGGGTCTTGGCTGTTAAAAAATAACTAATACAAGGTTTTTTATCATAACTATCATTTATGAAACTTCTTGTATATATAACATTTTGTCCTTTTATTATGCCATAATTATGATACATCTGGTGGATTTGAACGATGGTTTTAAGTTGAGGCGTCAGCTGACTTTATAACTGAACTTATGTAATAGTCTTTAAGGGCATCAAACGTGTGATTATTTGAAAAGCACAAGATTAAGCCAGACTTTTACTATCCCATTAACATGACAGTATATTTGTAAATTAGTGTATTGTATAATTATTTTTCTTCTTCTAATTATCACAGACTAGACTGTTGACAAGTTTTACATAAGTAAAGTTTAAAAAGTCATCTCCTTCACAAATTATGGGCTTTAGCTTAGAGGTGTCTCAGATAATCGTCAACCGAAAAATTAAAATGATAGTCATAAGGAAAATAATTAATACTTAGATGAAGGTATTTGACATACATGTTTGAGAAGGTCATACAGTGAAAGTATATTACTTACTGTTGTCTTATTTATTTGTCATTGTTTTAATTGAGTTGTATCAATATTCATTTACTTTGTAAATGTTACTACTTTGCTACTTTCTTACACGTGTATGGCTGCAGTTTACTGTCCTGATGATTAATATGTAATGTATGGCTGCCCTCGGAAGAGTTTAACATCGGCAACAGTAAATTATAATATAATAGTACTTTTGTACATTTTCTAATAACAAAATGATAAATGGAGTTGATGCACTTATTTTTTACTAATAATTATCTCTTGTAAGAAAAGTGTTAACAACTTTTTGTCACAAACAGATAGTTTGGAGAGCCATTGAAAAATGGTGTAGCCTATTGTAATGAATTCTATGGCACTGCAGTCAGTTGAATCCTTTGCTTGTTCATGAGCAGCAAAGCTCATATATGTATGATTGTTATTCTTCCTTTGAATCAGATGTTATTTTGATAAGAAAGGACATATATCTAACACATTATCTATACTATATCTACCTTTAAATAGATACCGGGATGTGTTTTTTAAAAATACATAATTCAACCGTATGAATGAGATACTTTTCAGCTTTTGAACTGTATGATTATTGCCTTGGCTCTTGCTGCAAAATATGTTGTAAATACCATAAACTAGAGTATTTTCATCTCAACTATTCTAAGCTGTTTTCATTTGTTTCACAAACGAAAGAAATGTAAAGATTAAAATCTATGGTGAATCAACTGTGGTAGAAAAAAAATCAAGCAACAAAATGAAATAAACAGTAAACCACTGTCTAATAAAAGACAAACTCCATTGTCAAGTGATAACTTGTAAAAATATAGCAGAACAAAGACTTGGAATATCACATCGCTTGATTCATTTTCAAGACATTTCCATTTTAATTTTCAACAAACTTGCTTTGTTTTCATTAGAACACTAGCTTATGATATACAACACATCTTTCAATACATTGTTATGATAATGACAAAGCAAGTTCGTTGAAATTTTAACTTATTCCAAGACAAGTTTGCAAGATGGTCAAATAAAGAAGCAAAGTCTTTTTGAGCCATTATGGGCTTATCAAATTGTTGTTTATTTATAACAGGTTTCTGTAACACAAGCAACTATGAGTTTACTCCCTTTGAACAGGATGTTAGTCTATTGCAGGTGTCCTTCCCAGAATTCAGTGATGCCCATTTAAAAAAGGGAAATTTATAAGAAAGTATCTTTTCCAACAGCACATGTACAGAAACCAGGCAAAATAGCAGAATGGAACCCTTCCCTAGTCTAAATAAATGCATGCCAGATACATGGGACATGCCAGACAATGCCTTACCCAAGGACTAAGACAACTCCAGGAATTTTCTTAGAAATTGATGCTTGCTGAATGTCTGCCAAATGCTGGAGTTCATTGAATTTTTCCAAGAAAATGCCTGGAGTTGTCTTAATCCTTGTGTCAGACATTGCCAGGCGTGTCCCATGTATCTGGCATGCATTTATTTAGACTAGGGTATTAATATTCTGATCTGTAGACAAGTGTTTTGTAACTGAGCTACCCCTATGGCAACATAGTGCATAGATCTTAAACATGATAGCGAAACTTTGGTTTTACAGTACTTACTAAAGCATTGAATCTGCCTTTGTTACATTAGATTAATTCAATAAGTCTTCCCTTACATTTGAACAGCTCCAATGAAATAAAAGGTTGTTTTTTTTTCTTTCGAAAACCTAGTCCTCATTTTTTCAATCACAGACAAGTAATACAAACTGATTCAACAGGGCTAAATATGACAGAGCATTGGTTGGCTGTTACAGGGGATTGGGTCTCCAATGGTAGCAATGAACAAGGCTTCATGACCCATGCTGAAAATTTGATTATCTCTGGATGTGAATCAAGCACTTGTAGTTTGAGTAGCCTATAGCTGTCCATGTATATATATGTATCATATAAAATGAAATAATAGACTTGAAAGCAGAACTTCCCTTTTGCACAGTAATAATAATAAAATAAATGATAAATAAAGTTACTTCACATACAACTGGGCCCTGCAAGCCCTTAGGAATCATAGTTTTTTAAAACTGCTTAGTATCACTTATTATTGCAAAAAATGCCCAAACTCTTTTAAAATGATCTGTCCAGTTTATTTCGCATTATCATTATGCATTAATGCATACATATTTCACAGTGCACCTATGGTATTCTTAAAACAAGGCCCAGATCCAGGGAGATAATGAACACTAATTTGAAATTTAATTAAAGTGTGTCGTTTTGTAATTTTGGGACTTACCTGGAGGAGTCATTGTCTGCAACAAATTATGGATTACGCAATGTTTGTGAATGAAACTGTCTCTTAAGTAAACAATAATGCTCTCTCCCATTAATGAATTAATTATGCAACAAACATCTGCAACGAAACCTCAATTTATTATTTCATTGTTTTTATAGCCCTGTATGGTATCACTACTGCAGTGCAAGTTTCTTTTATGATTCATGATCAATCTGATCTGTATAACTGTTATCTCTAAAAAAAAGTCTTCATTATTTTTTATAAGTGTTTTTTTTAATTCTGATGTTTTTGTATTTTTTTCCCCAAGATGTCGTTTTTATTATGTAGAGAATGAGAGACATTGTTTTCAGCCATTGCTATCTGTGTTCTTTTAAGTGCCATGAGGACAGGATCCATGACACGGATCCACATTTTACATCCTTTCCACTGGATAGGGACACAAGCCATTTCTGATACACATAGCACAGAGGTGATAATCCATCCACTTAATGCTTTAGACTTCACACATTTGTAATTATGAACTATGTAAACACTTCTTTATTTTCGTCTTATTGGTCTAGAGCCACAACTATTATACAGCATTGATGTTATGGAGCTGGAGATATTCTTTAGAAAAAAACAAAAAACACTCTTAAAACTAAGTGTAATTAATGGTATAAATATATAAACAGAGATTTTTTGTATCAAAATGTTAAGAATTGTTTTGTTTTTCAGTATGATCTTGATATCTTTTTAAAAATGAGATTGTTTTTAGTTTTCACCAGTTGCCTATGCAGTAAGCATTCGTGAAAAATATAAAACAAGAAATGGTAAAATGGAAATTTTGGCTTGATACTTTACTCTATTTACTTTGGAGTAAAAATGCTGTGATATTTTTGCTGTTAGTATTCTGACTTTAGACTTCTAACATGCTTCAAATATTTTCAGCTAAAAAGTTACTTCACATTGACTCAAATCGACTCAATGTAAACAGGGTTTAAGTTGATCTTACACAAGGACTCTATTGTGCCAGACTGACCTGATTATATTCTTGCATGATGACATAATGAACAATCACTGTGACCTATGTTGTCATGTATGCACATATTGTAGCGAGGACTTGAAAAGTTTAGAAAACATCGTTCATATCATTTGTTTAGTCTACATGTACAAAATAGTTTTTTTAATGTTTTTTTTATCACTTCCATGCTGTCACGAACAATACCATGTTTTTATAATTATGCAAAGAAAGTGCCTCTTAATCTTATCTTATTGGTTGTAGTTAGACAAACTTTTCAAATTGATTTAATCACCTCTTTTCAAAACTCTGTGAGTTAAATGATTTATTCATTTGGTTTGAATTTGCTTCCAGACACATTTTTTAACAATTTCATACAATTCAAATTGATTTAAATTGACACATTGTCATGGTTAGACACACTTTTGAAATCATGGACTTTAATTAATTTGAGATTTAAATGGATTCGAAATCGATTCCAAAGGGTGTGTCTAACAACAGCCATTATCTTACTACAAAAATAATCAAGCAAATTAAGGCAAGTTTCATTAGAAGTTCTCGTTTTTCATCACTCAATTTTTTATAGAATAGACAGGCTTTTGTAATTGGAGTATTTCCGACCCTAGGTGTATTATGATTGGGTGGGGTGGCACCTTGTACCCCTTTCATACAGTTCTGTGATATACATTTTCATTACCATGTGATACAAAAGTGTGAAGTGATCCAATATTAGGAGAACCCTTTATCACACTGCCATCTTTTGGTTTAGAACATCTCTCTTTTAAAGTGTCTGCACCATTTACACAAGCTGCTAGATGGGACTTTAATCGAAAAAAAATAGCATAATCCTCATGGTAAATTAGCCAATAGACTAAGCCCTTCTCGTAGATGGTATTTGTGACACATCATTCAAAATGAGAAAGATTCAGGCTGTTGTTTGTTTACTATAATGTTAAATTGCCATTCTTGTGAAAACATCAGTCAAGAATTAGTGGATTATAGCTTTAAGTAGAGTCAATGCTAACCTTTTAATCAGTGACAAAAAAAATCTGTTAAAGGTGTTTATTGGATGACTTTTTCAGGATTGTCAACAACTCCTCTTTATTTAAAGTAGTATATCAATTCCTCCCTCTTGGTGCAAGTACTTTAAAGACACTGGGTTGAGTGGTTTTTGTTTAGTTTCTCCTGTCTTTAAATTTACCTAAATGTTTAGCTGCTAGGGAGATGTGGGTGTGAGACTCATTGCCAAATTTCATAAATCAAACCATGTCAATCAACTTTACCCAGGAATTTATACCCAGAGGTGACTATTTTCTTTTCTTCTCTGATGTCATGATATGAAAGTTTTGCATTGTTATCAAGGATATTGTTAGAAATTTCTAAAATTCCTATTTTTTATGATTATAGTCCCCAGCTGATATTTGTTGATTTATTCCAAAAATAAATTTGTAATTTATCATTCATCATAGGCAACATGTTTGAACTGGATTAATGAAAAAGGTTATAAACTAGTGTACAACCTCACTGAATTTGGTTTCCCAGTGCTTATTTGGGGCAGAAGCAAATTCTGGAAAAGAGCACATCTAAAACACAATGACATATACTTTCCCCAGAACACATTTATGATGATTTTTACCTGTACAGAAGTTCTTAGAATATTAAAAACATATTTTTTCTTCATAAAAGAAAGGTGGATTTTTCTTCAAAATGGTATAAGAGTAGTCTTAGCACCGACTAGAATTAGTTTTGATATTTTTCATCTTCCATGGAAATATTAAAAAAAACATTTTGGAAAACAAATCTTCCTAAATTATAAAAAAAAACCATGGGCAGGAAAGAATTTTCTTGTTTTCTCTGACACAACCTATGAAGATGGTCTTGTTTAATCATTATTAGATATTGTTCTTTTATTCAATGTGCAATCAAAATATATAATTGTTTAGGTCTATCATCATAGAATTTGAAGACATATAGTTATACAAAGGTGTATTTTTACAGAAGTATTGAATACAAAGACTTATTGAATCAAGAAAGGTTATAGTAACTATTCATTCAATAGTTGTTTTCTTATCTGAATTATTGTGAGAACGAAAACTGATAGAGGTTGTGTCAGATATACAAAAAACTTTGCTGAAATATTCAAAATATGCTGGAGAAGTATTTAGGTAGTGCATTCTTTTCTCAAATTAGGTAGAAATGTGTTGTTCATAGATAAACAAGTATATAGTTTAGATACATTTACTATTCGTTGAATTCCTGAAAGTTTTAGACACTCCCTTAATCTCTTTGAATTATTGCCATTTTTCTTTCTACTCCCTCTGGTGGCACTCTTTGTTTTTTTATCTGCAAAATAGAACACAATATCAATTTGACTTATTTTCAATCTACAAAATTGAAATAAGATAACAAAAATATAAATGTCTCAAAGTAAAGTCTAACTAGATATCAATTAAAAAGCTATCGTTTTAACTAATTTCTGAGTGAGTTATCTTAGTTGGGCAAAGAGAAGATTTTTGAAGCATCTATGCTTTTTTTGTACTGTTGTAATCAATGGGTTTCTAGAAAAGTTGAACGGAATTAATTGGGCTGTTTCTCTTGGATGATAAATCACTAATACATAGAGCTTTCCCTGAGAATTATCAAACTTTTTTCATGTAACCTAAGGATTATTATATAAGTATACATCATTATTGTGATTTTGCCTTCTAATTAGAGGATAACAATGCTTTTGTTTACGTATGATGCAGGGGTCAATGACTCAATATACTTTTGGACCTACTGTTTTTGCCCCATTATAAAGTATAGGATGGGACCCTTAATTTTTTTATAATTATGTTTGCAGGTCCCTCTGAGAAAATAAAGTAAATAGACCATTGATGATGGGCGACATGTTACATCCTTTGAAGTTTGGCATTTGATGGCCTGGTTTCAATTCACTGAATGTGATGGCTCTTTCTCATAGACTGAAATTCCAAATCTTTATATATTATTTGGTCAAGTGAAGATGAAAGACTAAAGCCTGTTTACATTATCAATTTGTTAGGGTGATTTGGTAGCATATAAGCAAAATTTAAGTTCAAAATAGATAGTGTAAACTGGCCTATAGTAAAATGGAAATGTGTTTATGGTCTAATAGACAAAATAATTGTTTTACACCGCAAGTACATATTAGCTTACTCTGTAAGACAATTGGGCTTTTGGGAATTATATTGGCACCACAGTGCAAGGGTTTTTCTTTGATGACATACAAGTGCCATTTCTTCTTATTGTATATCACTTTAAAGAAAAACATCATTTTGAAATCCTGGCTAAAGGCTGGCTTCACGGACACTGTAAAGCCCCTTGTAAGCAATTGTACTTAAGACCAAAGCATAGACTTAAGTTTCATGACAAGTAACCAGGGATTGGTTGAAATCAGTGTGATAACCTATAACTGGCAGATATGCATGGCACTAATAAGGAGCCTGAGCTTGAGCTAGTTTGAATGGTACAGCGACACCCAAGATGGATATTATTGATGATGGGAAAGGGGAGGATTCACCAAAGGAGGACCTGAGCACCAGACAAAATATCTAGTCTCTATAGACTGAAGTACACTTGAGAATATTCTATACAGGTGTACTTTGAAACTGGGCTTGCTCATCAAGGTTTTAATCTTTTCTTATTTCCATCCATAAATGAAAAGAGACGTTCCTTATGAATTGTGCATGTGGATTGAGATTACATGGAAGCTATTGTCTGAATCTATGCTTAGAATGTTGTTCTGTACGTTTCATGTTATCCGAATAAATTGTGCATCTTCCCATTTCTAATTAATTATCTAAATCATTAGGAAAAGATTGTCTTAAGGTCCTTTAGTAATATGACACAAATTACTCATATCAAGTCATAAATAATATTGCTTACAATTAAATGAAACAAAATATGTCACTTTTTATTTGTCTCTACCATCTCAAAGCAAATTCTATCAAGTTATAGCAATTGTTAGATAGCCATATTTTCATGGATTGATTCCATGTGGAACTTCTATGTTTCTGTAGAGGTTTGGAGTTTGCTGGCTGGACTATTGCTAGGTTTTCTTTTCAATCTTGTGAAAATATTCAATGTTGGAACAAAAGTTAGAGAAAGATATCCTACTTCGTGAAGTTTCAGTCACTCTTGGAGGGCTTGATCACATAAACGGTCGAAGAGTCAAGAGGTAGGAAAACTTCCTCTAAGTTTATCTTCGTTGTTGAATAATTCATCTAATCATGGATCTTGAAACCAACAATATTTCACCAATATGTGAACATTTATCCATGGGTAAAAACCTCACTCAAACAAGCTTTTTAATGAAGTTTTTTAAAATATTGTTTACAACTTGGAACAGTGATGTTCTTTGTATGGCAAACATTGAGAAAGGCAGACACCTAGACATTCGGCAACTTACTAGAGTTGGTGATATTTTAAATTAAAATCATTTGGCGTTTCACTTAACTAACCTACAACTGAAATATTCAAAGCAAAAGAAAATTCGATCTTTTGTTTTTGTGAAAGCTGGATGCTGTATTGCATGTGGGTTCCTATTTTTTGATACTAATTTTTGTAAAATGTGAAAGATGCATTTATTAGACTATTTCCATTATACAAAAGTGAAAGCTTGCCATTGTTTTGGAATGTCAATCATTTGGTTATTGGGTTAGTCTTCAACACCTTGGTTAAACACTTAACATATCAAGGCAACACCTTAAACAGTCTGAAGAGGACTTTTATGTAAAGTTTGATTGACAATTGGATCCACCTACTCAATGGTCATTTTTATGTACAAAATACTGGCATGCCATTGCTACAATCAAGCTATGATAGACATGTGTGTAAGGGGGGAAGGGAATACCACTACATTAGCTCAGATATCTATGGAAAATAGTATCATTAAAGACTCAACTTATGGGGGGGGGGGGGGAGATGGTATACCACTTTAATTCAAAGGGAGTTATGAATATGAACAGTAATCCTATAATCAATCGCAAATCTATGATATGTTATTTGTATAAGATTTATGCTTTTTTTAGGCTATTCTGCACTAAAGTGCCATACACATTGGTACCAGGGCTATTCTACAAATTCCATATTATCTGTTCCATTGTTCCTGGCAGAACTTTACAGAAAACCAGTAATATAATTCGTGTATAAATGTTAGGTCCTGCAATATCCCTAAATCATATCTATCTGACCTTTGACCCAAGTCTCATTTTTAGCATTACCAATGATAACATTGGCACCATTATAAAATTATGAGGTGATAGCACAGGCATCAAGGTATTATTGTTTTATAAAATCAATTTCATATTTATGTGCCTCTACAGAAGAACAACTATTCTAGGACTAGGTATAAATTAAATTTCAAACTTTATTTCCAAATACATGTCATTCACAATTATACAATCAATACATTTTTGTAGATTTTTTGTCCCAACCAATTCCTCATGTCTTGGGGCCAATAAAGTTTATCTTTATCTTTATCCTTAGATACATGTATGTACATGTATATTATATGTTATGACCTCTAGTCGCCATTCCTCTTTCTATAATAAGAAACGCTGAAACAATATAGAGAAAATACCTTGGCCTGGTATTGCACCGGGTATGCTGTTAACAATAGCCACCAGGTCTCCATGACCAAGAATTATTTAAGGACTTTTTAAAGAAGGATATTGTGTAGGACAGAATGTGTTTATTAAGGAAATGCCTAAAATTTGAATATTCCAGGGGAATCTGGTGGTCTATTGCTTTTTCTTCCAGTTTTGGGACACCCTCACTTTCAAAGTGAACAACCTTATGATATAAGCGAATAAAGGAAATACATGTAGTACCTGTCAAAATACCAACAAATTTAAAACTATTGTCTATTGTCTGTTTCCTTTTCAAAACTAGAGATGACTTCCTGAAACAAATTACTTTCACTAGTCTTTTCTCTTATTGAAATGTTGAAATTTTGATATTAATTTTCAATCCAAATATAAATCTGTAGGTATGCAATTAAAAAAACGATGAGAAGAATAGGCTAGACTTTTGATACCCATGGGCCATTCACCCATCATATTTTTGCAACCAAAATGGTCTTATTTATTTCCCAAAACAGCAATTTGGGGCTTGCTACCTTAGAATCAGGAATCTCTAGCATTTAACATTATGAAAAATACTGGTGACGAAACCTGTGAATATATAAGTAGCCTCAGGAACTTATAACAAATCGCTCTTTTGCATTTTTTGAACAGATTTATCAATATTTGACCGTTCTAGAATAAAACACCATTGTTTTGAAATATGCCTGATGTCCTTTCCTGAAATAGATGACAAAAAAATGATTATTAGACTATTCACACTATACACTTTCGGATCAATTTGCTTTGATAGGCTATATTACAGTGTTGTTGAAGTAATGCAATACACAATCAAATGGCTAGCTTTGTGTATTGAAAACTGGTAGTGAAGACCACTTTTGTATTCATAATTGTAAAGTATTGTTCTCACTGTCATGGGTCTCAGACCAATCTCACTCAGACCTGCTCTTACAGCTAAAGAGCCCTAGCTCGGATTGATCAGACCCAAACCGTTTCCATAAATTTTGAGTGTAAAAATGGAATCAGTCTTAGATCAATCTGTAAGTGTAGTGGGAATCACCCTTACAAAACCTATTATAATTCTTTTGAGTAGTTTATTTGAACCCATTGAACTGCAGAAAATAGCTTTGTTATCAAAAAGATGAAATCTTGAAATATTTGATAACCTCTTCTACTATCTCAATGGTTTAAATGCTAAGTTATTATTAATTTAACTTTTTCACTTTTCAATCAAGGTGGACAAAAGATTAGAAGCGAGATGTTTTGTTGACACGCTATAGTAACTAATGATCTGTTGTCAGTTGTGTACACTGGGGTAATCTTCAGGAATCTTGTCTATTTGTGACCATAAAAGTACATAAAAGATTCTACATCAAAGTAACATTGTCCACATGTCAATATAAATGACACCTTAAAAAAGTACATATACAATGAAACTTGGTCTAAAGACCACCTCATTTAGAGGACCATCTCGCTATTAGAACCACTAATTAAAATTCAGCAAGACCTCAATTCTGAACCTCACTAGGGAGACCACCTCACCTGCAAAAATTGAAAAATTGTCAAAATGAGGTTTAGTTTTGTACCTTTCAGCAGCTAATTAAAAATGAAATGAAACATTATGATGTAAAATTATGATTTTGAAGCTATAAAATGTGCTCTAAATTAAAATTGTTGGTAAGAGAGTTTAACATGTTTCGCTACCTTAAAACCACTTTAAGCCCAGTGCCTTAACTAAGCCGTCTTATAATTCAGGCCTCACTGTATACTGCAGTTATTGCAGTATATTTATATATTGCTTATTTTTTTTATAGTATTTACACTTTCCCATTTTAAGCTACATCAAGGGGTTATCAAACTAATTATACAAGTTTTTACTCAAGTCATAAAAAATCCATATCAATTAAATATCTTAAAAAAGATTCAGTCTTAAATATTTTGAAGTCTAGCAAATGACACAAATTATCTTCATCTAGTTATGTTGCTTTATAAGAATTTCTTACCAAAAAAATAGAAACTTAATTGAATATAGTGGAGTTATTAATTCATTTCTCGTATCAAAATTGATGGTAAATGTTACAAATATTTCTTGAAGACATAAAAATCAATCAAATGAAATTAACTGATGACATTTAAAAAAAAATGTGCATCTTATCTAAAACCTATTATATGGCTTACAGGATGAAAATATTTTGAATTCTTAATTGAAATAAACAACTTGATTTTTTTTAAGCTATGACAGTAGGGACATTTTTTGTAAGTACATGTATCTCTACCCTATTGCTATTGCTACCACAGATCCCCCCCCTCCCCCTCCCCCACAAATCTATCTGGTAATAGTAACATCATTCTGTTCTCATCATATAGTTTACCATCACTCCATTGTTAATTTTGTATCAAGTGTTTAGAATTACAAACTTTTCACAAATTTCTGAGAACTGCGCTTTGTTTTTTTTTACTCACTGACTGACTTTATCGGAATTCTTTTACAAGTATCTCTACCCTCTTTGTATTATTGCAAGCTATGACTCATAAATCAAAGATAATCCTTTAGCTATTACATTCCTATAGATACTTACAGCCAAATAAAACACTCAACCATTGACACAGTATTTCTTTACAGTAACACACCTTTAAACCCCGTAATTAATGATACCAGATTACAGTTTGGACAATCAAGGCAGGTAATCACATACCAAAAAGTGTAAAAATAGAGGCAGGAACTGGTTTATTTATAGATCATAGCAACTGGTCAATTGTTGTAAAAACACCGCAACTATTTACTTGAGTGCCATTTTTTTTGTTATCATTCTTCTTCACATGGATATAGCATGGGAAAATGTTGGCAGTGATTCTCCTATTCATTTCTTTGGAAGCAAAACTTTATTTGGTTCTGTTTACGCATGATTCAGAAGCTATAAGACCACTCCCAAAGAATGCTTCTTTTCAATAGGATTTGTTACAGAGTGTATATAAACACTGGCATCCCTGTCAATTTAAATTCAAAGACTCATGCAGACGTTGGAAGTTGATGTTATTTAATTTGGAAGAAGAACCCAGCACTACTTGGATTTGTATTTATGAAGATTAAGGTATTGTTTTTTTCTGATGATATTTCCATCTTTACATTATTATCATTTGATTGTTAATTTTAGCATTGATATTTTAGCAGGTACCCAGACAAAATCCCACAGGACAACATCTCCCCCACCCCCCCCCCACCCCCCCCAAAAAAAAGAAGAAAAAAAAAGATATGGAATAATTTTTTTAAAATTAATTTTCTTGTAAAGTATATATTCGATTCAATTCTATTGCAATTGAGACATTTCGATTTTTTCAATTTTGACAAAACTGTGGGATTTTGTCTTGTACAGTGGGATTATGACTTGTCCTGAAGAATTTTGTCCTAGTATAGAGTGGGATTTGTCCTGTGGAATTTTATGAAGGATTCATTTCAGTATTGGTTAAACTTTTAAAAAGAAGGCCCACACAAAGAAAGAATATCTTCCAATAGTCTTAACTTTTTACATCAACTGTCTCAACGTTGGCCCCAAATTCAATAAATAAATCACTAGGGATCATACATTGTTTTTTTTTAGAATTTCTGTATCCTTTTTTTTTTTACAAAATGATGGCTGTTTCAGAAATCAAAAGTCACTACAAAAATCATCCATGAACAGCTGTAAATTATTCATGATAACAGATAGGGACATTCTTATCCACTCTATTGATGCTATTGTAATGCGCTAAAGATGATCTTGTGTGATATCTTGAACATCATAGGGGGCTGGTTCCAAGTGTATAAAATAAAATAAAAATCCTTTTGGTGATGACTTTCTTTGGCATTTTTCATACACCCCTAATTACACGTTCATGAGGATAATCTTTTCTACGAGAAGATGTGTCGATTGACTAATGATAAAGAAATTCCAAATGCAGGAAGTCCTCTTAACAGAAGTATTTGGTCTGAACTGCCTGAAAGCATAGTCAGTGTGGCAATTCTTCCCTATACCATCCTCAAATCCAGTATTCACAAATTCAAGTATTTTCAATATAAAGTACTGTATATGTGTGAATGGTTCTGTTATCTATCTCACATCGCATACCAAAATACAGAACTTTGTTGAAATTTCTGGTAACCAAGTAGTTTGATCTGTATATAAAACACTCCCCCTCAATGTAGGATTTGATACTATCCAGCTTTTCATAAAAGGTGTAAAATACATCTTGTTTATTCCATGACTTTTATACAGAGCCTGTGTTTATGGAAGGATGTTTTCTTTTCTTTGAAGAATTTCTAAATTCTAAGCTTTTAATACAAAATGGTATACCTTGATGTGAAAAGCTTTCCAGTCTCAGAGTCTTGTTTTCAGTCGAACAACTCAACCTAATTACTTCCTATTCCTGAAAGTGATGTGCAAATGTAAAATAAAAAGAAATATAAAATAAATGTATGGGCTCTAAGTATAATAAATAAGTGAAAAACTTTTTTTATTTTTTTATTTTACATTACACCCACAAAACCTGCTTTAAAATCACACAAATTGATGAAAGTTATACCGGATTTTCTTCTATATCACCTGGTTGATTAGGGTGATTGTTTTTTTTTCTGATATATCCAGTGGGACTTTTCTTCTTAATTTCATATTTCTACTTGATGATTCACCTAGCATTTAATGCCCCACACTCTTAAAATGCCATTTGTGTAATCTTGAATCTTCATCTGTTATTGATGTATGTCATATAATTATTGCATAGAAAGTGATGACCTTTAGTATCAAAGCCCTGACGACCTTATGTGAGTCATGAAAGTGGATTCCTTTGAGAATTGATCAATTATTTAGCATTCAGGATGTATTTTTTTACTACCTCAAGACAAAAAAAATTAGAGGCCCGGTTCGCCTACTCTTACAAACCTAAGGTGTACTCTGTATAATTGTTCGTGTGTCGATATATGTCTGAAATCAAGGGGAAAAATGAACTATGAAATTACTAAAGGTAACGTAGACTATATATATTTAAGATTCTCTTTTATTTTACATCAGTCTGACAGCAGAAGGGAACCAGGAACTGAGTAGTTCCATAAGCTCATAGAAGTGAGACAATATTTGATTGTATAGAATAAGCCAAAAAAAAATTAAATTTTTTTTTTCTTTCATTTTGCATAGAAAATAAACCGCAACTCTCTGTCAAGCAATTAAAATTCTGTGAAAAGAAAAAAGCTTGAATAGGCTTCAAAATGATGGAGTGTGAATGAAGTAGTACTCAGTACCCTGGTCAAGGCTTTCTTCTTTTGATTCATTTCTAAAGCTAATTAAAAATGATTGTTTTAATTTCTAAGTTGAAAGAGAATCAAAGTAATCATTTAAGGTGACATTAAACAGTTGATGAGTCCAATCACCACACAGACGCTGAGCATGTTGATGATAATGATGATGGTATCTACGTTGAATTTAAAGAAATGGAAACACACCAACCCATATGTGGGTAAATTCAAGATGATTCTGTTGACAAATTAATTAATCAATGATGACCATGATAATCTTGGAAGTGTTGATATTGTGGAGTTTTAAATCTTAAAATTGAAGAGGAAATCTTGAAACAAATAATATTCAATTGTTGATATCGAGAAATGCAATACATGTACTCACATTTTATTCAATACAAGAGGATTACAATAAAGGGATTACAAGTAAAAGTCATTGATGAAAAAAAACCCTTCCCAAACTTGATTGATATTGTGTGTTAAAATTGATATTTTAAGTAAATGCTGCATAATTGTTTCCTTGAATTGGACAATATAATTCTGTTTTTCTTCTATTGAGGTGAACCAATCTTGGCCTTAATCATCTGTGATCTTAAGTCATTACCTGTTATAAATTTCAAACGGATGTAAGTCTTTTGAATTGAATGCTTCTGAATGACTTTAGGTTGCAAAAGGCAGAGACTTCATCCTTAATTTCCTCCAAATGGACTGAAAAATTCCCATTACTAACATTTTCCCGTAAACAAAGGATTTATTACTTTTTTCTTTAATTGTCTGGGTTTTGCGGTCCCTGGAAGTGTTTATGACAAACAACATATATTAGGCTGTTTTTTTCCCACCCTGCCTTACTTTAGCTCTGTTGTTCTTTAACCATGAAAATGAATTCTCAGTATTAAAGTTTTTTTATCAGTTTCCCCTTCTTGGAAGGAAATTTAAACAATATCAAAGATTACAGAGAATTAGGAAAATAATTACACTCTTCTAGAGAAAAGAAAACAATGAAAACATGAGAGAAAAATATTGTTATTTTGTTGCATTTTGGGATATATAAGTACAGTAATTAGTATGATATGGAAGCTTCAGTCATTGGCAGGAAATGCATATACAGTCACTGCAGATAATTGTTTCTTTTGACATGTAATGTACCTATATATGTTACCTTTTTGTACTTGTGATCTTACTTTTGAAATAAACCCTGAAGAGATCGAGTCCTTGATGACTTGAAACATGTAGGTTTCAAACCGCATATCTTATTTTGTTGCACTTTTTCATTAATTTATATACATACTGTGCATGAGGAAAGTTCTGCTTTCAAATCTATTATCATAATTTTTTTATAAACAGTAAACAGCTTGATAAAATAGTGTTGTCATAGTTATTTGAATATTTGACTTAGTGGCCTGCAAAACACAAAGCTTTTGTGTTAAATATATCATATCATATTATATCAAATAGTAGGTTATTCCTTTGCGACCTTCATGCTTTCAGTGCTCGTCTTATACTGTTGAACAAAGACAAATTTATGAACTTTGTGTCATGATAACTTCTTCTTGTATGGCTTCCTATTAATACCACTAAACTTCAAAGAGAATGATAATTGCATTATTGTGTGCCTTTACCTATATCTGTATGGAAGCATGGTGGCTCAGTGACAAAGCATGCGCTTAGAGATCAGAAGGTTGAGGGTTCGATCCCCAGCCTTACCCCATGTCTGTGTCCTTGGGAAAGATACTTAGTCCCAATTTCCCTTGTTCACCCAGGAAACATCAAATGGGTACCAGAAAAATACTGGGAAAGTAACATGCAATAGACTAGCATCCTGTCCAGGGGGAGTGAAAGCTCTCAGTCGCTTGTGCTACAGAAACCAGGGATAAGATCCAGCCTGATGGGCCTTAATGGCTCGAGTATGGCTTTACTTTACTTACCTATACCTGCGATCTGCTTGCTTAGATGTTGTAGGGGTATATATACATAAGATTTTTAATTTTCCACTGTCCCCATGTTTCTTTTGCTCATCATCATTCATATTGGTTTATTAGTACTATATCTAAATATGAATAATTGATAATGAAAATTAAATTTTTAAAGGTATTTTCATCTGAAAAAAAATGTTCAAAACACTTTAAAATGTTATAGATAAGATAATAAAATGAGAATTTATCAAGGTTGATTTAGTAACATGAACACAAAACTCTGAAAGTTTAAGGCAAGTTTGTTAATTTAAAAAAAACTTGCTTGACGTAATTCGAGAAGATTTTGCTAATTCTTTTTATTCTATGCATCTTTTGAGTGTGATTTTTTTGTTGTTGACATAATCCTTACAACTCTCGAGTAAAAATACCTTGATTTTTACGGTCGACAAAAAAATCAAACAATGCCTTTCCTTGAATTAGCAAAATATTATTCATAAAGATGTTCAAAGCAGAACAATCCAGGGTCTCTTTAAGTCAAAAAGTTTTTGAGGCCCAGAAATTTTCCCTGAAGGGACGGAGTATTCGGAGACAACATAATTACCTTTTGCAGGGGAAAAAAAACTGAGTCTAGAAGGGTGATTCTTGTACCCTTTGCATCACTCTATCTAGCTTCAGGCCCACTGTTTGAATTGAGTTTTCAAAGAATTTGAAGACTATCAATTGAGGTGAGAGTGTGATGGTTGCTATTTGAGAAGAATTTTGACTATGAAGAATGACGTCTTTTTCACAAGAAAGCATCTAGGGGTGCTAGTGCGTTAATCGTCGTAGTAGAATATTTTTTTTTATGAAAAAATATTTGGCATAGTCTTAATGAACAAAATAAATGCAGGAAGAATTTTTTCTCACATGTCATTAGATTTTGAAAAAAGTGTATTAATGACTTGAAAATGATCTGGGTTTATTTTTGCGTAGACTTTCAAACAGGAAATGAACAAAATCAGAGCTTGAGCCACTCGAATTTTGTGGTAAAAGGAACAAATACTTAATAAATCAAGATGTTTTTCAGGTCATCATTTTGTCTTGGTGTAATGACTTTGTTTTGCTCCTTTTTTCATGGCCCTCAAGGATAGAAGATGAGTTTTGAAGATTCTATTGCTTTTATTGTACGTTTTGGACCTATCATGGGTCTGTACACTTGGTGTTTTAGTGGCGATTTGGGGATGATTTAGTGGTGATCATTCTTGGATTTTTATTCCACGAGTTGCCAAGAGTTGTGGTAATTATGATAATTAGTATGCATGCATCAAGTTGCTCCAGCTAGTTCACAACAAGCTTTATCAAGTTTAGTAAGGCAATGTTAGATCCAATAAAAGGGTTATTATTTGATCTGAAAAATGGTTGCCAGCACAGAATAAAATTCGCCACAGAATTAACATCAGTCACAGAATTAACATCAGTCACAGAATTAACATCAGTCACAGAATTAACATCAGTCACAGAATTAACATCAGTCACAGAAGTAGCATCAGTCACAGAATGTCATCAGTCACAGAAGTAGCACCAGTCACAGAAGTAGCATCAGTCACAGAAGTAGCATCAGTCACAGAAGTAACATCAGTCACAGAAGTTATATCAGTCACAGTATTTACATCAGTCACAGAGGTAATATCAGTCACAGAAGTAACATAATAATATCATTACCAGCTGATAACTTCAAACTTAATAGAATGAAAGATAATCCGAATATGTTTTTCATATTTGTTTATTGCTTTACATCTTCAGGCGAACCAGTTTGCCTGAAGATGTAAGTGTTATCTTACGAAAATTTGCAATAAACAAATATGAAAAACATATTCGGATTGTCTTTCATTCTATTAAGTAACATAATCACTGAATACAATCAGAGAAGTATCAGGGAACGGCAATCCCAAGGTCGTAGGTTCGAATCCCACATAAGGTCGACAGATTTTTTTCTGTCGATTGCAATATAGGTTAATACCCTGTACCCTGATGATAAATTTGTTAAATTTGAAATATTGCATTCAGGATTTATTTGTTCAGAGAATAATCACTAGTCACAAAATAAGGGTAGTATTAAAACCCACACACACTACTTTGATGTCAGGGTACCTATGCAGGGCTCAACATAAGGATTTTTTTGCACTGGCCCAAGCAGACTTGTAGGAAAATGTTCTACTGGCCCGCCATCAGGATCCACTGGCCCGTATTTTTGAATCCATTGTCCCAGCCTATCTCCAAAATGGTATTTTCTTTATACTTGGGACAGTAGGAGAAAAAATCCACTCATTACAGTCAAAATCTAGTGGCCCACCTTGATAATCTGGGGGTCTCGGACCTGCAGGCATGCCCTTATGTTGACCCCTGCTATGTCTGTGGGTTTTAATCCTAACTGATTTCAAGGACTACATCATTTTTGAAAGAACATTTGTTAACCCATTTACTTTGAAGCCTTTTCATGTTTGATTGCCCACATGCTTATGGTTTGACACTACATTTTATGTTGTTTATCAAAAAATTGATAGTGGTATTATTCTCAAATTGTCATGAACTTTGACCTAGTTAAAAAAATAATTCAAATGATCTTATAGGGTTTTTTCAATATAAATTTCTATCCATGGCATTGTTGTGGTTCACTACCAAAATCCCTACATGTTTTCAATGGTACAACTGGTACTTCTTTCTGGGGCCTTTGCTTCTCTCATGTTTTGCTGCATACATGCAACTAAGGCATGTATGAACTGAAGTTGAAAAGGTTAAAGTTGCCAATATGGCAGTTAGAATTGTGAATAGATATATGGTCGAACCTCGATCCCATGTATGGAATTAGCATCATATGGTAATAATGAATATGCTTACAAAATTATTATGTACATGTAAATTGTGAATAACAAGGCAATAGTATGTGAAACTATAGGGTTAAGGTTATGAGGGTTAGGTTAACCTAACCCTAACTCTAATCATGTAGCTAATTCCATGGGATATTAGGTCGACCTAGATAAATGGCATACTTTACAACATAAAGGCATATATCCCTGGTTTCTGTAGCACAAGCGACTGAGAGCTTTCACTCTCCATATTTATTTATAGTTCCAACAAAAGAAATTTTTTATGTTAAATTCCCATTTAAAAAGTTTAAATTACAATTATTTTATACTCTTTATCTTAAGATTTTTTTTCTCGTATAACTAATGATTAGTTTCCTATATGGAATAGTGTTCATTTATAGAAAGATTTTTTTCACTTTTTATTATTTGGGGTATTTTTTACATAGAAAAACATTAGGACTGTATTTTTGGAATCATCTACATAACTATACTAGTATTTCATTAGTATCAAATAAAAAAAATAAAAAAAATAAAAAAAATAAGACAAGCAAAACAACAAGTTACTAACAAACAAACAAACAAACAAACAAACAAACAAACAAGCAAGCAACAAAACAAAGTTTTTTTTATTTATTGAAACACTTTGAGAAGTGACATGTAATTGTTCATTTAATTGAGATCCCCAGCATTGGCTATATTTAAAATACTGTAGTAATTATAGGGGACCTGTGTCCCATCTTGTAATGGATATGTAATAAAGTCATAATGTAAAGGAATGTGTGTATAAATGTCATGAATACAAGACAGATGAATGAACCTCAGAACTGGAAAAGTTTCAGATAACGTAGGACTGAAACTTCAAAATGAGGACCTTGTATAGACAACATTTAGCTACATGCATTGAAAAATCTAAAATATCAATTTGGATGTAACCATAATAGTAGTATGGTGAGTGAAATATTTTCTTTTGCTGATTTTAATTTGATGAAATTAGAAAAAAAAACATCGGTTGAAATACATGTAGAATCCCTGTCTGTCTGAGATGATAGTTGGAAAACTGCCAAATGATTTTATAGACAGAGTAAAATAAACAGAGAAAACATGTACAATGTACACGTAGATGAAAAGCACTGCAGCACAATTAATAAAACCTAAGAAAACCCTCTCAGATAAAAGTTGATCAGTCATAAAACTTTGACTAATATTTCCTACTTTTTATTAAATTCCTAAAATGCTTGAATCATTGTTAATGACACATTCAAACTTACTCATGTTGAGTTGAGACGGATGGGTGTGGTCTATTGAAAATATATGGGTGAATGTTTTCATTCAAATAAATGTTCAATGCAACTACATTGTTTTAGCTGATTTGTAGCTATGGCCATTCCAATTGATAAGTGTGACCGACACATTTTTTCACGCTTTAATGGTTGTTACTTTTTATTTTCCAAAATTTTGCTTATATGTCAAATTTAGGCGACAAAATCAAGCAAAAACTCTGTAGGCTTGCAAATATACATTTTGAGTTACACATAGAGTGCTATGAAGAGTTTTTTTGTACATTACAAGAAATTCATCCATATTCCACGTAAACCGAAACATCTTGCACCTTTTCATTTCGACGTGAAAAGCAGAGGGAAGTCTAATTCACATTGAGATAAAAAAAGTTTTTTTTTTTTACTTACTGACCCAATTTTTATGTCAAAAAATTCATTGATTAACTAACCAATTTGGTATGAGTTGACATAACTCTTATTTTTCTCAGAAAAGGATTAGTTCAGACACTTGCCTCGTTAGCCTTCTTACTTGTAGTAATATTTTTTTTTACACGAAAGGACTCCTCCTCTATCCTAAATTTACGATACGCAACAAACTTACAATGTGATTCCTTTTTTAAATCAAATGTTGTTATTTCAAGGTACAAAAGTTGGTCTAGACCAAGGTCTGATAGTGTTAGCAAATTTATGTAACCACTTAGCATTATACAGGTATTTACGCCTCATATATACTGAACATACTTTCTTAATTATTACACTGTCTAAAAAAAATGGTTCCTAATTTTCAAACTTGCAAATATTCCTCAAAAAGAGGATATTGTAGAAGTATTTCCAATGCCATCTTTAGACAGTACAATTTCTAAATTTGATGGCAGAGAAGTACAAACTAAGAATATAGGTCAAGCCAGGACATAAAGCTTAAAGGTCATCGTCAATTCTACAAGTTTTACATTTGAATTGCAAATCTATTGATTTAATGTTGATTGTTGTGCAAAAGTTATGAGTATATTATTAAAACAATGTATAATAATTTGATAGATATTAGTAGTTTTATGAAACATCAAGCTTAAGATATATGGGTGTAGAATGTCAAGGCTAGATATTTATAGCTAGGACCGGTACCGAAAACTAATTAGTTGGTAGATGGAATTTTTGGCATTAAAAAATGGGTCAGTTGATGGATTTTTTTTATATTGGTGTAAATTAGAATTGACTCGCACTTTTATATCAAAATGACGGAAAGGAGCCACATGCTCTGACGTACATGAAGTAGGTATGAATATCTTGTTTTGTGCAATAAACGTGTTACTGAAAATGTATGTATACCAAAAATAATTGTATTTCAATCAAGAAAAAATGGGTTGGTCGCATCCACCAACCATCTAATTTATTTGGAATAGCCTAACATGTTTTATTCTATATCAATTGTGCTATTGTCAAATTGTATAATGATGTCTGCAACTCATACATACTGAAAGTGAGATAATTATACTATACAGGTTGAAGAAACATGAAGGAAATATTTGAAATGATCAATATATATCATCATAAAACAAGTAGCAATAATTTGACGGTGATTTTGTCTGACAACTGAGCCCGAAAAATTGATGTACTAATCTTTGAGGATGTGTTCTCACCTAGTGCAAATGGTGTGTTTTGGTATAAGAATCAAATATTACACGCCTCTAATCATAGTGAATAAATATGACCTGAACCACAGCATTTCAAACATATCACATATTCTTCTTCAGGGTACTAGCCTATACTGCAGAAAAATCAACAGAAAAATCATAGTGTTGACTCTATTTTACCACTAAATATCACTATTTTTAAGTGTATCTTGACCATATGTTCCCCTTGCATAATTGCAATTTATGACATGAATTAAATGTGTTTTATTATCTTTTCAGGTGGTAGAAATCTGGAGAGTTGTTGTGGTTTTGACATCAATACCTCTGGTAACCACATTTCAAAGCCATTCTGCTATGCAGATCATTGATAGTCGAACAGATCAAGTTGTCTTGTTTCGGTCAGTGCCTTGTACAGTCCCAACAACAGAGAGCCTTTTACAAGGGATGGGCGACCAGTTTAACAAACAGAGAATGGCCTTAGTCAGACCCGAAGGAGTAACAGAGATTGAAAATGAAAGCCCTATAATCATTCCAGAAAGTACATCTCGAAATAGACGCAATCTAAGAAAATCAAGAGGACATCGAAGAAATCATAAAGTTGATAATGGGACTTTAGAGAACAAGAATGCCAGTTCTAATTCAACAGTAAAGCATGGACTTGTTAGAACACGTTCATTGAAGAGACTACTGCGTTCAAAACTTACAAATGAAAATGTTCAAAAGAAACAATATGGAGTAGATAAAAAATTACCCTGGCAATGCTTATTAGAGAAACGATGGAAAAAAATGGACGATAATGTTTTTCCACCTTATCTTCAAACGGGAAGATGTAAGCAAGAGACGTGTATGTTTGGAATGTATACATGTTCACCAAAAAAATATGTAATCAAAGTATTGAGAAGAGATCCCACTCTTTGTAATCCTATTCCAACTACTAGCCCTAACACAACCTATGAGGAGTCTTGGACATTTGTGCGTGAAAAAGTCACGGTATATTGTGAATGCTCCCACAGAAAAACGGGGTATTGGTACATTCCCAATAGGGACACATCAAACAGAGGTAATAAACAAGGCACAAAGAATTCTGAGTGAAGAGATTCCTAGAAGAAACGAAGAATTTAAAACAAAAAAGGGTGTAAGTCATTAAACCAGTGTCTATATTATCTACAGTGGTGCTAAGCAAGTATGGTGGCCTAAAGCTATATCTTCAGAATGCAAATTCAAGTTAACAGGG
This sequence comes from Pharyngocirrus eroticus, assembly GCA_033118115.1. Taxonomy (NCBI): domain Eukaryota; kingdom Metazoa; phylum Annelida; class Polychaeta; family Saccocirridae; genus Pharyngocirrus; species Pharyngocirrus eroticus. The sequence goes on from JAVSBT010377737.1 coordinate 23,768, forward strand.
TTCAATGTTATATTAGGAGCAAAGAATACCTTGAAAACTGTAGAATGTACTTATGATCATAATATTCATTGAAATGTATAACTATATCTTTTTATACTTTTATATTGCTTTTGAGCAAGCACTGGGTTTTGTTGAGTTGTATAAGGTAGTGACATGACCTTGACCTACATCTATATAAGGTAACCTAAAGGTTTTGATTAACATTCTGGGGGATGTGGAAAATTCCAATGAAGAATAAGATGTAGTGTCATCTCACAGTTGAACAATTTGGCTCAAGAAGTGTACTTTGTGTATGTCACTGTCTCAAAAGATCTTATAAAAGAAAAATCACAATGAAATAGTGATTAACACAAAGGAACTTCAAAATAACATGAGTTCCACATTTTTTTTCCCCATTTGTACTCTCAAATAACCTAGTTGTGAAGTTATTACAAAGCAAGGGAAATTATTGACAAAGTGTAACTGTTTGAACTTTGTATGTTTTTATACAATACTCATTAAGATGATATGATAATTGAGAAAGATTGTTTGCAAAAAATGACAACAGAACAAGGCATGTCTTTTCATAATTATGGGAAGTGAAAAAAAGGTTATGTGTAAATGTGCAATTACTTATGATTTCACAAGTGGTAAAAAGAGAACATTAGAGATGTAAATGTGAATTGGTGATTAAGGCTGTTTGACATGAGATGAATGGACTGAGACAGTCCTTAACCTTTTGACTTCTGATGTCACAAAAATGGAGAAATAAACTATAACTGTTAAACAGGGACTTGGAAATGACATTCATAGTAATACATATTTTGTAATTTGTAAATATGGGCATTTATCAAAATATTGCTATGTACAATATAGTTCATCAATGTTGCCTTTTTTGAAAAGGTGTATATTACAGGTAGGAGGGAACACAGTTCAGCTGTTATAAATATAAATATAATGTACAGGTTTAAACAGCCATAAATGAATATATTTATTTATTTGTAATTAGTAATTATTATGATATATGTCTCATGTAAGCATATGACCTTTCTGAACAAAAGGTACATATTGGAATATACATTGTATATACATTGTATAGCCATGGCATAAATTGATTGTATTAAAAATAAGGTGTGTTGAAGAATGTCTTTTGAAGCATATTTGTGTAGCAATGTTAACTAGTCTATATATGCTTACCCACCAGAAAGTAATTATTCATATAAAAAATAAGTTACTACCTGCATTTAATGTAGTCTTTTTGTATAAAAAACACTCGTATTAAATCCAAAATGTTTTGTCCATTTTCAAGGACAAGAAGAATGTATATCCAGGTCTCGATTTACTTGAGGGACCGAGGGACCAGCCGTTTTTACCCCATTATAAAGTATAGGGTGGGACCCTCAGAATTTTTTAGATTTTAGCCATTTTCTTAATAATCATGTTTACCAAACCCTCTGAGGAAAAAAAGTAAATCGACCCCTGTATATCCATTGCCAATTTACACACCAGAAACAGTGTTGCTTGAATTTAAATTATTTCTAAGAAAATATATAGAAATATTGAAAATGCTCAGAATTGTATGTCACTCTTAAGTGTTCTAATATATGATTTTCATTTAAAGTTGATAAGTTCTGATTAATTATAAGCCATTTCAGTGATATTTTAAACTGTGTTATCAAAGGTGATGTGTGCCATAGAAGGTGATGCATGTAGATTGCAAAGAATGGTTATTAGTAAACAATTAATCATGATATCTTTGGACAGAATGTGAATAATCAAATATATAAAAAGATTAATAAAATAAACCACTACAGAAATTGTATCCGTCATGTTAGAACATCATGGTAAAACCATGACCTGCAATGACCCCAGGAATCAGATATTTTCTTCCTTTGTTTTAACTTAAGACTCCATGCATTGTAAGATTGTATTACTTTTTTTTAGAAAAGACTTCCAATTTGCTAACATGATGATAAAATTATGAATTTAAAAAGTTATTTTTTGACACCACCAAATATCAATTCCTGAATGAAAATGTCAAAAGTCAAATTGAAACCTCCATGAACAAAATAACTAACTCACTTGATAAAGAGTGTACTTGAATTATATGTAAAGCCAATACTTAATTTATTGAGTATATCTATACATGATGGTTATTGTAAAATGAAATTTATTCATAGCCCATATACCACCACTATCCTGCAAAAATGGTCAAAAAACAAGTACTTGAAATGTCAATGCAAATATAAACTGTAGTAGAAATTCTGTTATGTATAGCACTATTCATAAATTATTGTATTTAAAATATGTCCACCGATTAAGTGTGCATGTGTTCTTTCAAATGTTTTCCATCAATTGATCTCAAATCTCAACATGTTGCCACATTGGTTCTTATATAATACCCATATTAAAATGTCACTTACATTGTAATATACATTATGTAATATTTACTAAAAGCGTGTATTTATTGTAACTTTTAGGAACAGAATACTTTATTTCATACTATACTTTCTCTGAAACTGACAATGACTTGATTTTATTTTGATGGAGAGAGATTTTGATTTTTTTTTGAGAATATTTTGATTTTTCCATGAAAGGCTTTGTCCAATGCAAATTCATGGGAATTCATGTTACTTTTTGATTAAACAATGATAGTAACAAAAGCTGTGTTATAAGCATTGCACATTTTGTAATACGAAAGATTTTGTACAAACAGCCATGGGTTATTTTGAGCTGTATGACTCAGTATTTTACAGCTTATCTTGGAATGAAAAGAAAATTATGAGTTTGTTTACTAAAGGTCTTGCACATTCTGTATTTAAAAACAAATATAAGGGGTTGTAAATGGGGCTTTAAACACCTTATTTTAGTTGTTTTTGTAAGTCTCCTTCGGTACCATTAGCTGATTGGTCCATCTATGGCTTTAGAAAGCTGTAAAAAAAACACCATGAAAAACATATTAAAGAATTAGGACATTTTTCATCTGTGGATGACCAACATTTCCCAGGGTCTTTTATCAGGATACATCCCTGCTTAGGCTTTATAGGTTTAAAACTTGAATGAAAATATACCACGTTGATGTATACCATGTGCAAACAAAACAATCCAGTTTTAAAAAAGGACCAGCACATTTTGTTCACTTTAAGATGAGTAAAATGCACTAGTGATTTCTTGGGACATGTCAATGTTCTGGATTGGATATTTTTATATTTATTTGTTTTTTTGTAGAAAAGTATGAATAATTCTTACACATGAATGTCTTTTGTATACATATCTGTCTGTCCACCTGAATTAGGCTTATTTGTTATTTGTTATTATTCTGCCATATGCATCTTTAGTTGGCCTTTCTGATTGTAATGTTATTGTTATTGTTGTTTTTTAGGCGACAATTTGCTATTTGCTGTTCTTTTTACTTTTCATTGTTGCTGTGGCTGTTCAGATTAATGATAAAAAGGTTTCTAAACAAATTGCTACAATAAGTCTTGAAGTCTTTACCAATTTCTTGTTATATAATTGCAACAATTTCAAATTGAAGAAAGATATGATTTTGGTAATCTACAAGAAACTTAAAATCAACTGTGTACATGTACTGTTTACAAACAACATGTTGTGGCTAGGATTTCTTGTATTTTCATTCTTGAAAGAAGAATGTTTGCCTATTTTCTGAATGTTGTAGAACCTAACATTTCATCCTGGACTGGATGCTATTAGTAGTTCTCATATTGTCTCTTCTTTTTGTGTCCTTTCTTTTTTGATTTCTTTTGCTCGAGTAGCCATTTCTTAGACGAGTAATTCCTTATCTCAAGCTACAGTAGTCTCCAGGGAAGCCTGAGATTTTCCACTTCTCAATTCTCTTTCATGTATTCCAGAAAACGAGCAACACTAAGAGGTAAACACCCTATCATAATGATTTCTACACAATCTGTTATATAGAAATTCAGTTATAGCCAGAGAACATTTGAGAAATGCTCTAATTCAACATGGAAATAAGGAGTATGGGTTGCATTGTGGAAAAAGGGAAGAGCTGCAAGCATACTTTTTTATCCACTTATCCTTATGTTTGGAGAAAACAATTGCACTAAATTTGGTCTAATTGCATACAATATGAATCCAACACTATTGTAGACCAAACCATCTCTTCAATAACATATTCTGGAATATTTCTTCTCTAAATACTGAGCTTAAAAAGAATAAATCAAATATACATGTATATTTTGATAGATCTTGAAGCAAAGTGAAGGCCTTGCCTAATGATTTTCATGGGACTGCATGAGGACTCTTTGATTCCACAAGCTAAAAAGAGGGGACAGACGTTTTCTTTGATAATGGATACTTTAAATCCCTTGTTATGAAGATGACAATAAAAATAATTTTGATTGAAATCAAAGATTAATTATTTAAGAATTGAGGCACAAAAGGGAAATATTTTCAAGAATCCCAATTAAATGTAACCACGTCTATGTGTTCATATTTTTATATTTTCTTTTCCAGTTTTGCATAATTATTTGCTTTTGATAATTTTGATGAAAAAAAGATAACTATTTGAAAATAATGTTCTGTGGTGTTCAACTGTACTGTTAACCATGTTGGATTTCTAGCTTTATTTGTTGTACACATTTGTATAATTAAAGGATCAGTGATTAACATATCAACTCCTTCAAACTTTTTTTTACCTCTAACTGTAATTTATTTGTACCTTAAGGATTGGAAAGTAATATGAAATGTTTATTGAAAAGGATTAATTTATGAATGTGTGTCATATATAGATAAATGTTGAAAACTGGTTTTTGACCTACTTATTGATGTTGTGATCTTAGGGATATACTAAAGAAAGAACATCTAGAGCAGGTCAAAGGTGACTCCTGCTAATATCACAATCAATATCATGTCTATGGCTCATGTGGTTCCCTTTAATATATAGCAAGCTGAAAAAGTCAAGCTTAAAAGTATAAACTTCTTGTGAATAATGTTATGGTAGTATTATTATTTTTCTTTAGATATCTAAATATTTCCTGATTATTGATCATAATCTTACCTTAATTTGATAACTGTGTAATAAATATAGTAGATAATGTGTTGAATTGAAATGAAATTTCATCTAAAATCATTGTGGAGATGAAATAGAAAGTGTATTATACCCTAATAAAGGCTCCTTCCTATAAACACATCCAAAGGAAGGGAAAATTGGGACATTATTATTGTGCACATAGGAAAAAAACACATGCATGGTCTATAAATGTGCAAAGTTTAGTTAGAAAACCTTGCAATTCTTGTAGAAAATAATTTTTGAGATACATAGCATATGTTTATATTGGTATAAAGTACTGCATATGTTTAGAGAAACTTGATCATTACATACATACTAAATTAAGAAAATAATATTATATAATAAATGGAGAACATTGGGTATGTATTGAGGGTATCTGCGAATCTGTGATGTGCTGTTCAATAAATATGAAATGTAACTATAATCTGTATGTTGTTGTTTTTTCCTCCTGGTATTTGGTATCTAATATAATGAACTTCTTAAAATTAAGATTACCGATTTTGGAAATGTGTCTTTTTAGACCATTATTTGATTCCAAAAGACATACTTTAGGAGAAAAAAATGGTTAACATTACACTGACAGGGAAAAACGACTAGTTGAATGGGTGGGTTGTAAGTTTCCCCAATGAGCACTAGTATATTTGAATGATAAAACATAATAATTATTATGCTAAAATATAATAATTATTATGCACACCCTCCTAGCCTGTATTGGTGTAAACCTAAATTGCTTTAAAAGGGTAAAAATACCAACCCTTCTTTTTAACTCTGCACCAAATTAAAGACTGATGCAACATTTAACGGTGCTATCCAGGGCATGCCAAGTATAGTTAGAAAAAAAATGAAAACTTTATTAGCATAGATCCTAATTTTTCCGGTGATGGAGACAAAGTCACTTTTTTCATTGGCTTATGTGAAAAGAGATCATTCTTTCGTTTATTGCTCCTTGGTATACAACCTGTCAGAAGTTAAATAGCATTGGGATTTTTTAAAAAGGGGGTTCTATAGAACTCAGGAAAGCCCCCTGGCTATGGGTGTGATATCTGAGACAAAATTCGACTGCAAGCTATGACATTTTTTCCCCCTTGACTCTCATGATGGGTAATTCTATATCTACCATACCTCAAGGTTACTCTCATTAAATCAACGACATAACTTGATCTGACATCATATGGAATTGTCCATAGCTTTTTCTAGGCTTAAACCGATAAAAAGTGTCCAGTATGTCAATGCCGTGACATAATTATTGTTGGCAAGCTTCTAAGTTTGGGGGGTAAAATTTGGCACTGCTCTTTTTTCTTCTTTTTTTACAAGTTTAGTGCACAATCAATATTATACACTTCTAGCACAGTTTCTTATTGTAAGACAGTACTTGGGCAGATAACGACCCTGGAATATTCGACTGTTTGGCCATCTATTGACATTTTTTTTCCTTGGACTTTTCTTTGCGTCCCTAGATTGAGGCATGTCAACGGAAGTAACAGACAGGAAATGGCGTTTTGCTTGAAAGCTATACGATGGTGATAAAAAGCCCTTTATGCAAACAATTCGACTGTAAAGAATATTAGATAAACGTGTTGTCTGTCCCGCTAATTGACCCTGCCACTCATCTTGGGGTCAAAGAAGAAAGAACGAATTAATGTAGGAAATGAAGTTATTCTTGCAAGAATAATGTACCAAAGCAATAAGAAAAAGGCCAAATAAAATTGGGCATAGTAAAACCATAACGATATCATGTTCAAATATCTTTAAAAGAGAAAGTGATATTCCATTCGAATCCTTCCCCTAAAAAAACCTTCCGATTGAAAAGAAATGGACTGCAAAGTCTTTATCAGTTCTTGCCCTGTCTGCTTTTACTCTTTAATGGCAAGGTGGTAAGAAAACTTGACTACTGTAGAGACACTTAGCGGTGGTTTTATTTTTTGTATTTTGAATAAACAAACACCAGGTGTCCTACCATTATGGCCTGTTCTCAAGGTGTTTTTTTTTTTTAATTTTTTTATCGACATGGTTATTTTATATTTTGTTTTCCCCCCAAAAATAACTTGCCCTTGCAAATTAACAATTATACATAGAATGTAAAACGTGTTATCACCACCGACCTTCAACTGAAAACCGTGATGAACCAAAACAATCGTGCATTGATCTCTCCCTTTCCATGTAGTACTATAATACACTAAATAGGTTCAAATCAATTTCAAAATTTTCTAAAATCAATACTAGAAAATGCACGCATGAATCCCATATCCGAAGAAATTCAAATGGTAAATCCCTCCAAAAAACTCACCCCCTCATGTAATATTTTGCCAAACTAAAACCAAACCAAACCATAAAAGTATAACTAGCTAGCCTTTGTTATAAATGTGGACTTTCTAAATTCAAGTTCGACATTGGTTCCTATGTAATAATAATCTCGTATATTCGCGGCAGAACAGTCATTATAGTATATATTATATAACCATACTTTCGCATATGCACTTTCAAGGACAATAATGACCCCGAAAGCCTACATTCGAGCACTGCATTAACACTGCTATGGGCTTATGAGAACCCAAACCATTTTTCTTTGAAAGCCAGTGAATAATATGGTTCCCGTAAGATACTTCAAAAGAGCACTTTGATAGAAACATACATTCAATATTCCAAGAAACTCAAATACATCTCCCACAGAAATGGATTAAAATTTTAATATTCGGGTAAGGATGAATATCTTTGATCAAGGTTTAAGGGGTTTTACTTTTAGGGCTCTTAAATTGTAATACTGAAGAGCCAGTTGAAAAAGTAAAGAGTGAATGGGTGTGGGGAATCAGAATGGATATATTTGAAGCATGAGAAATTACCAGTAGCAGTCAGGAGTTTGAGGTCAGATATTGAGTTCAAAGCAAGCAGAAATACTACTCAACTGAAAGAGTATTTATATAAAACTTGAACCCGTTTGAACATCAAACTTTGGATTTAAAATGATTATCGGAAAGATATATGCTTTGAAATTAATTTCAGTATTTAGGAAACAGCTTGACGTACAATCAACAGCAGAATAATTATCACAGAGCAGAATAATATTTACAATACAGAGAGAACAAATAATAGGCAATTTTATAGAAAAATAATAAATATAAACAGTTTTATAATTAATGTTGTATGTTTTTTATCTAATAGTAATACATTACAACACTGCCTTTCATTAACATAACAGCATTAAATCTGTGTCATGTTCATTTTCAATGAAAATTCTTCCTCGCGTCAAAGTCTGTCATGATAATTTGACTCTAAAACAACCTTAATTTGTGTAATAATTGTATCAAGCTGTGACGCGATGTCCCTGGTTGAATGTAAAGCGTTGCTAGCCGCCAATACAAAGTTCATTCCTGCGCATGTCAGGTCAACCATTACATATTATCTCTTGAACTTAGGCCGGGGCATGAAAGGTCTAAGCAAAGCACAATACTATTCCAAATGTAAATTGTTAGAGAGGTTATATAGATCCCTATTTATTAGATTCTTAGATTTACTGCTATAAGAATCATGTAAAATGGTAGAGAGACTCAAAAATGCAATGCATGTCGATAGCACACAAGCCACACCAATGACATAAGATTGGGTCAGATTAGTACGCTGAACCACGTGATATTTACATTCTCTGAATGGCGGCCGAAGTGGTTGCATAATCCTTTGTCAGTAATTGCTGCAAACACAGACTGGTGGTCAGTACGGAACTAGCCGAACTCAATTAGCATTACGTCATCCATTAGCAGACTTTACTTATGACTTATACATATTCTGAAGAGATAGTGGAGAGAATAATTCTTATTACAGGTGGGTAAACTATTGATAATGTACTACTACATGTATGCTTTTGTATCGTAAACAGCCATTTTTTTTCATTATCAGCAACCGCGTGCCTTCATGGCTTTATATAAATAATTGCAATGTTAATCATCACAGATGAAACATTTTAAGTTCCTAAAAAATTGAAAAAAACCATCTATCAACAAATTCGGATATATTCACCTCAGTGAAGTTCAAATACGATCAAATGTACTTCTGTAACATTGTTGCCTATGGGCTCTTCTGGCATAATCATTATGTGTGAAAACCTGATCATTTTTTGCACTGTTTTTTAAGGATTAAGGAAAAAAAATCTAAATCAAATAGAATTAAAATTTAATTTAATTCCCGTACCAATATTTTGACTTTCTGGATTGAGAACATATGATAAGGGTATCAAATATTTAAAGGGAAACATTGTTATATTAAAAAAGATACCAAGTTATATGTGTTGGCTTTGGGTGGGGGTAATTTCCCACTCTCAGTGATATCATTTTAAATTTAAATTATGTAGGAAATTTATCATATCCAAGAGTAAACCAATTTATGTTTACATTACACATAACATATCACAAATATCATATGGAAAAGTAGTATCTTTTTTATATTCTCTCCTTTCATGTATGTGGTGAATCATTTATAACCAAGTTAGTGGTTTTCTCAATAATCCTGACTTTCTTACTCATGATGAGTCAATGATTATTTTTTTGTACACCCTTCTATATCAGTGCAAAACCTGTTTCATGTATTTGAAATTAACAATAATATTTCCTGCCATCACAATTTTATCAAGATTCAGAGTGAAAGTTAGAATGAATATCAGCTTGTCTCTTTGTAGAAAAATTAGTAATAATACATTTTTTTTTCTCAACAATTCCCTCTTTTAGGGGGATGTTTTTAAATAATGAAGTTGTGTTACATTATTATATAATTTGAAAACATGTTGAATTAATATAATTATTTATATAATTTGAAAAAAATATTATCCTTACATAAGTCTGACAGGAGTAACAAAAAGTGATAATGGAGTGAACCTTGATTTTTTGTTATCTGTGAACTCGTACAGTGTTTCAAAGTGATTCACATGTCTTCAAAGTGTACTGACTTTGATGTAAGTTTTTTCTTACTTTTGTATGGGAAGCAGTGTAAAATATGGTATGCAAATAGAGGGATTGGGCTGTCATGATGGCTTTGGCTCACAATAATGCATATTTACCAGTTATTCAGAACTGAGCATTTGACATTGTTCCCCCTTTTCAACCAAAAGGCTTGGGTAGACTTGCTTTTGTATGAAATTTAATGTGTCTGCATACTTTGAAAAGGAACCTCCGATACTACACCATGCTGTAAGCCTTGTACGTAAGCATGCAAGTTACTATGTTGAATAAGGTAGCTAACCCTGTCATTCTCAAGGCAAGTAAGGTGAATGTTAATTTTATACTGAAAGAGGTCAGGTCAGGTCAATTCAATCCTCGCATACACCATTATGGTGGATTTTGTATACCTGTATTGTATATAGGCCAGTTTTATGAGCGGTTGTCTAGGGTCAACTTGAAATATAATCAATAGAGCCTTTTTTCTAGTGTAGCTATGGAAAGAGAAATTGATTGAGGACAATACACGCTATAAAGAAATGGTTAAAATACATTAAATGCATTGGATGATTACCATATAATGCAAATATTGATGTAATGTAGACCATGTTGGACTTATCTGTGTGAGAAAAGTGTAGATGCGCATAGTAATATTGATTTGATCCATTTTGTGTTGTTGAGTATAGCTTGCTTTGCTTCTTAATGTATTACACTGTTTAGATAGTGAAGATACTATTGCAAGGCCACGCTAGGCAAGGCTAATTATGACAAGTAAAAAAATGTTTTAATGTAGATATATATACAAGAAGACCAAGCTAAACTGCCGAAAACAATGCAACAGAAGTGAGTTTTTTAATTCTTTCTTAATTGGATTAAAACAAAGAATAGTTTCAAAAATCTAAACCTAGTAGAAAATTGTCCAAGTAGATAAAGGAATTCAGTATCAACGAACTTAGAAAAAAATTGACATTACATCAGGTGGAGGTATGTATTGCACAAGCAGTGTCAATTCACTTTCAAACATAATAGACTGTGACTGAATTAAGTAATGTACTACTTAGGACTGTATATGACATAAGCAGTATAAATAGGTAACACTATTTACCTGTATGTTATTGATGACTAATCTAATTTTAAAGTTTTTGTTGGTAAGATAGAATACAGACACAATGGATTGTAGTATTGCATAAGGATCTGTTAATTTTCATAGCATGGCATCACACAGAAATATTTTGAAGCTAATTATCGACTTAGAAATATGATATATTGTGATGTAATTATTGGACATCTTTGATCATCTAACAGTTATGCAAATTGATGTATCTCAAGACAGACTTTGTTGTTTTCATGATATAATGAGAGATGATATATCTCAAGTAAGATGTTACAAGATTATGTCAAGTAATATCTATACAAGGCTCTGTGACAGTGTTACATAGATATCTTGTTTATGACATCATACCTTTGATAATAAATCTTTCAATTATAAGTGTATAAAAAGGTTTAGTTTATTTCTTCCTGACATTATACCTGTCATTAAAATTATTTTGAAATCATATTGATATACAAGTGTATATATTTCAAAATATTTCTGCTGGATCAGGCCTTTTACAACAAAAGTTATATTTTGTAGTAAGTGGATTTAACCATTGTCCATAGTGATGTAATAAAAAAAGCAATTACTCTTGTTTCCCCCCCCCCCCCTGAAAATGGGTTATAAATAGAAGGCATTAATGTTTCAAACATATGTGTATGTTCACTTGATCTTATGTTATGGTTAATCAATAAATGATCAATGAATCATTTTGCTTTGTAAAAATACAAGTAAATTACTGTGGTTGCAACTTGGAATAAATTAAATTCAAAGAAGTTGACAAAAAACCCATCTCATATTCAAACACCTATTCATAATTCAGTTATCACAAAGAAAGGATGTGATGTCATCCACTTTGAAAATGGTGTCAGCAACAAAAAGAGCCAAAGTACAGACAATGTTCTATAATTATTATAGTGTTAATTCAATGGGATACAACATTTCATAAAAAATAAATCCTACGTGTTTTGAATCTTTTGAACTTAAGTAAAAAAATAAATAACGAAATCCTAGACAGCTGTTGATTACCCCCCCCTCCCCCCCTCCTGGGCACTCCCTTCCACTTTACATAAGAGTCCTTACACAACATCTATAGTTGCATCATTTATATAAGCATTTTTGCTTTAAGATGTTTTAGAGATAACAAGTGCAATGACTACTATTATACTCCGTTTTTTTTAATGTTACCTGAAATTGGAAAGGTACGCTTAATGGATATCAGCTTCTATTGTTATCTCCTTATTAAATATGATTTTGTAGAATTAATGTAACTAAAGCAACATTTTATTTCTATTTTCAGGTTAATTAAACAAAATAAAGGGCATGTTTGCTGAAGAGGAACCACCCAAAAAACAAAGAAAAAGGTCATCAAAGCAGAGACAGACAGATAATGCTTCTCCTATTCCAGACAGTGTTACCTCTGCGGCAAATGCTATGTTAAAATTGAGTAATTCTGTTCCAAACCCATGCTTAAATTTTGTCATTAATAACATGGGGACCAGAGAAGTTCAATCAGATTTAGGACAAGGGGGTGGGGATACATCAAATGATTCAACTAGCAATTCTGTCAGGAATTTCTTATCATCAACTCAACAAGCAAGGAGACAAAGAGAGTTCATCCCAGCTGAAAAAAAAGATGATAGTTACTGGAAGAAAAGGCAGAAAAATAATGAAGCTGCTAAAAAATCAAGAGAGAAGAGAAGAATTAATGATGCTGCATTGGGCATAAAAGTAGATGAGGCAGAGCACAAGAATAAACTGCTAAAGAGAGAATTAAGAGCAATTAAAAAACATTTTAAACTGGATTTGAATGTGGTCTTTAAAGGAAATCATGATGATGCAGATGATTCTGTTAGTGAAGATGATAGGAGCATGGAAGTAAAGCCTATTATTATCAAACCTCATACTGATATTCAAAATCAACCAAAAGTAGAGAATAAACTGTTATCTCCAAAAATGTCCCATCCAATTGCTGCACAACTTCATCATTTTGCTGGTGGTCCCTTTGCAGGACTCGCTGGAATGCAGCCAGGTCTACCTGGAACGGCCATACCTCTTATCATTCCTATGGCCAATCACCAGCAGCCACCAGTTGCTTTGCTATCACACATGTCTCATCTGCCCCAAACCCTCATCCCGTCTGTTACATCACTGCCTGTAGGACATCCTCAGGGACCTTCAGTTACCAGAGCAAGTAGTGGCAGCCCGGCCAGCCTGCCAAGTGAAAAGAGTCGCCAAGGAGATAAGAAAAAAGTTGCTAAAGAGAGATTTGTCAATAACTGGGCCGTGTCACCTGACAGTAGATCTAACTCTCCTCCAAGTTTGCAAATCGACTTTTCTCCTGCTTCAACCAATGAAGAATCAGACCTAGATTCATCTGTTTCTCGTGAACAACAAAATGGCCATAGGGATAATCATGAGCACATGAGAGAGAGAGGGCCTTGGAATATGACCAGTGATTCCTCAGCTCCTGCTTCACCCCAGCAGAAAAGTAGAGCAAGAGATCGTAAAGGTGTGCCTCACAAACTGTGGCACAATGTTGAAGAAGAACGATATGATGATGATTTATCTGACAGTGAAGAGATGGGAGATATAGATACAATGTCAAATACAAACACAGATGATCCTGATAATCAGATGTTGGACCAAGATGATCCTGATCAACCTCTGATGTCAGACCAGGATGGATCTAAAGATCCAAGATACACTGAAAGGAGATGGCGTAACAACATGGCAGCCAGAAAATGCAGGGAAAACCGCAGACGTATGAATGACATAAGGATTGCCCAATCAAATCAGTTAGAATCAGAAAATGATAAATTGAAAAAGGAATTACAAAGTTTGAGCAGGGAAGTGGGAGATCTTAAAGATATGATTGAAAAAAAACATATGGCAAAACTGAATGGGCAGAATTTAGACATACCCAAAAAGGAAGATTTGTCCACGACCAATAATGAAGGTATCAAACAGGAAATAATTGAAAAACCAAATTATGGTCAAAAGGATTAAAAACCAATTGTAGCCTCATGTTTTCATCAGTAGAACTGAATGGAAACTATGACAGATACATTGATAACCTGCTCATTATTTCATCTACATTTCAATATTCATCCTCATAAGTCATCGGGTTTTTTTAACTCTCAGAGTGCCATTTTACAGGTTACTGGTATAACCACTCAAGATTATATTCTATACAGCTGAGTCATCTTACAACCTCTCAGGACTATACAAAGTGTTGTGTCAATGAATCATTTTTACTATTATAGGATGACAAGAATTTATAGTATTTTCTAGGGCTTGATTAACGGACAGAATTTACATGTAGCTAGAATTTAATCAAGGACTTTAGGCCTATCTTATTTATCAAAAATTCCATAAGGTGTTTAAAGAGTTGATCTTGCATGCAGTGATCGCTTTACAATTTTTTGGCTACCGGACCGGATAGCATGTTTATTAAGAAAATTACACATTTCTACCGGACCGGATAATACTTTAACATTGGGCCTAATAGTCCGGTCAGCTGGTCTGGTGTCTAAATCCATCACTGTCCTGTTGTAATAAGACAATGCATGTTTTTTTCATTGTATGTATGACAAGACATGATATTAAAGGGGTAAAATAGCTACATTCAAATTTAAACTTTTTGGGGAATTCTCAATTGTATTGTATCAGAGGCTAGAAGAATCTTCAAGCAACTATTACATCACATGATCAGCTCAAATCTGACTTCAGCTTGTAATAATGACTCATTTCAAACACTATAGTCCTGAATTTCGTAATTTCTGTGGAAAAAGCCACATAACTACAATCTTACCTCAAGCTTCAATGAATGGGCAAATTAACTATAAAAAAAAGACAAAATATATCTATGTAAGTGTTCATTGTAGAATCTTTCATCAGCTATTTTGCTCTGTCTTGATTTGTTTTTTTTACTATTATGTAAATGTGACGGTTTCTGTAATTGTTAAGCAAATTCATCTCATTTTAGTCTCTATATTGTGAGATTGCAGACCAGAGGAATCAAATCTTTGTCGTCTGATTTGGATGTTCTCTATACTTATCAAGTACTTGTAAACTTGAAATATCCTCACTGGTTTGATTTGCTTGTGAGATATTACAGTACATTAAACACTAAAATCTACACTTATGTCTTTGAGCATGAGAAATTGTCAAAAATTAATGTTTGTTAAGAGTCGCATATTAGCTGGGGGGGGGGGGGGGAATCATTTTTTTGTAGGTATTTTTTACTTGTAAATTCAACTAAAATTAAATGTTTTACTATTTGTGACTGTAATTATTGGAACTCTTTGTGATGTAGAGTTACATTTTGTATAGTTTGCCATCTCCAAAGAACCAATTGCACGAAGTATGAAAAAAAGTTAAATGTTAATTATGAACCTTTCTACCACTAGGTAGCAGACTTTTGCAGGAAAGTCTATGTGATTATAAGATTGCCATATTTTGTTTCTGTTAGTTTTGTAAGAAAACACCCCTCTTTTGTATGAAAAGAACCATTTATCTTGAAATCGATATTTGTAGTTAAGAGTAAAACACTAAATTTGTGATGCATGTCAATGAGTAATGTTCATGTAATGTTGTACACGGCTAACAGTGTGATATTTAATTTGTAACTCAGGCACAGGGGTCAATGAAATTTCACTAATAATTATAGATTTGAGATATCTGAATCTAGACAAAGGTCATTTGAAATATTGCAATATGTCCAACCAATTTAGAAAAAGCTATGAATTTATAATTAAGTCTGCTATTTTTCTTTTGAGAAAGAAACCCTTCTGGATATAGCCTATGAAACTGCTATTTTTCCCGTGGAAAGATATATTTTTTAGATTAGACATATGTTGTATCGTGATATTGTGTATGACTAATTGTTTATTTCCCTGTACACCAGAATCTAGTATTGTCGATATGAATCTAGTTATCACTGGTTTGTTTTTAGTGTGTGCAAAATTGTACTGTGGTAGTCCAGGTAACTCTATGCCTTGACTATGGTTAGTTAATACACACTTAATGGACAATTTTTCTGATGTGGAATAGGCAAAGACACTGTTTTAAAGTCAACATTATATTTTAGTGTACTATTTGTATAACCAAGAGAACGTTTTTTTTGAAAAAATTGTATTAAAATTTAGTATGTTTCTTCTCATGTATTTCTCCAAACTTTCAAGGCTACCTTTTCGTATCCTGTGCCTGATCATTTATGTATGTTCTATAACTGATTTATGTATACATACATCATTACATGTATTGTAGTTTACAGACGTATTTTCCTGCTCTTTTTTTTATTGTTTTGTAATTTTACCTTTGGTGCTCATAATCTAGGTGTGCTTACGATATTTTGACATTCAATAAAATGAAACTAGTGGCCATATGTATACATGAAAAAAGTTGTTTGTATTGGGTATTTTCTTACTTTCTTTTATTAATTCTTTTGAAATTATGAACTTAGATTTCCTTGAAGTAACTTTTGTAGAATGTTTAACTTGTCACCTTAATAAGAGGCAATAATAATACATTTGGTAGCCATTTAAAAATGATGAACTCTCCTTATTTGCCTCCATACAAGAGCAATTAAAATATACTTTAAGGTAAAACTGTTGAGTGTCAGAACAAAATTTTGACCTCAAACAATAAGGTAACATACAATATGACCATACTGGTATATAGCTACATGTATGACCTGGAATGCCTTCTTATGTAATGAGGTAGGTTTTGCTGTCCTGAATTAACTCTATATGGGGATGGGCTATAAGCCTAGTTTTTTTTCTTCTTTTGTTCATCTCACCTTGGACTTGGTTGTCTTTTTAAAAAACGAATGCGCTGGGGTCTCATTGTCATCTCTTTCATTTTGGAGAAAAAAAGTCCATATTGAGGTGAAGTTGGATCGTCCCAAAGAATATTTATGAAGGTTAATGTACTATCTTTGATCGTCCTTAGATGTACATTACTTCTGACCACTAGATGTCACTAGTGAACTAGAAACAAGATTAGTTTTGAAAACTACTATGTGATATTAATTAAATACTAAGGACGGGGAAACTCCCCTTTCCCCCCCATTAGAGAAAACAGGTCATAAAAAGGCTTGCTTCCCATTCCCGTCACACGGTAGACACAAAAACATACATTATAACCTCCCCCTAACTTCACCAATACCTTATTGAAATACCTATAAAAAAATACTTTTCATATAAAACTGAGACTAAATTTGATTCAGTTGTTAACATATTTCCATCAAAATGGAATTTCATGATAATTCTCCTAGTAAATACTAAAAATTTTGAATGCATATAAAAAATCTTTGGTACTTTGGTAATACACATAGTATAGATAGGTAAGCTTCCAAAAGGTTCATCTGGTAAAACAATGCATTATGGGTGAATATGATATCTAGGTACAGTGATACTGAATACAGAAAGTTAGACAGCAAGGAAGCTAAATCTGTTTATTTTAGTGCTTAAAGCATGTGGCCATTTAGTTGGTGATATGAGATCTATTTTCATGAAGGCTAACTTCTTCCTGCATAGCGCCTCTGTGTCTCCATATTCCATATGACATTAGTGCTGTAACCACCTGAAAAAATCAAGAGTATTTGAAAGTAGATCTGATGAATCAACATCTAAACAATGCACCTGAGGGAGAGACTGAGAACAGGTGTTGTCTTTCATCTCCTATCTGTGGCGCCACTGTATTTTGATATCAAGACTACATAGGAGAAGAATCAAAAAAATATGAAAGAACAAGTTACCTCTTGTGAGATAAATTCGAAACAATCAACAGGATTTATATTATTTTACCGACTCTACATATCAATGGTTCCACTCATCTCAAAAAAACTAAAAGTGAAAAAAACCCTGAAAATATAGATAGACACGATAACACTTTTTAGTGCATTGGAGTTTCTTTGAAAGAATAGTACTCTTCTTTTTATAATTACCAAATTCAGTTTTTAGAAATGTACAGTATAAGAATTTTAATTCTAATATCAAAATATGCTTATACTTATAGTATTATACATGTATTCACCAAATCCAATATTTCACTGGAAAGCATTCACGAGTTTTTCTACTCGTGAAAACTGTAGTTACAGGCCTGGAAAGATAAATATTTAGATATGGATAAAAAATAATGTGCTTACATATTCATCAAATCCAATATTTCACAGGGAAGCAAAGATGAAATCACTTAGAGTCATATGAGATTGATTTCCTTTTCAAGAATCTTTGGACACTTTGTCTAATCCATCAAAAATGAAACATCTAGACAGCAAACTCTATTCCAATTTTGAACCATTTTGACAGAATATAATGAATTCAATCTGGAACAGAGAAATTTGAACAGACTTTTGGTCAGAATACACCTGCAAATTTGAAACTAAGCTTACAGCATTTTGAAAGGTGTAATTAAGTTGCACCATCAATCGTCCTTCTTATGACGTTTCTGATGGGGATGTTATGCAGGATGGGGTCAAATTGCCACCCTAGCTGTTGTCAAAATGTGAGATCTTCATTATGTTGTAGGCAAACAACTTACAACATAGTTGAAGACATCCAAGCACCCGTTTTGCATACATTTCATACTTTCTTTATTTTATTTCAAAACAGGAATGCAAAGATCAACCCCTAGTGTTTTTCAGTTTTCTTCTTTCTTGTTTCGCTAAGACTTTTTTTGGCTGAGTTCAGAGATATGCAAAAACACAGGCGTATAAACAGCATTCAGAAATTTTACATCGCATTTCTTCTTCATCATCTGGAATCTATATCACCAGTATAAATTATAGTCTTCATCATCATCATCATCATCATCATCACTTCTTGCAAGCTTGTCACCCTTCTCATGAGTTTTAAAAACAAATAATCAAATTGTACTTCTTTCCATCAGAAGCACTGACCTTTGTCCACTGCTATTCGAATTCAAAGAAAATTTACTAAAGATGTTGTGTTTTCCTCCTATTGTTTAACAAATTAACACCCTTTCCCTCTCCAAAAATTATCTCCCCTGCCCCTTCAAAAAAACTCAAACCCATGTAATGACAAATCTCACATTATTTTCTCTTATCAATATTATTAAATCATCTAGCCAAACTGTTTAAACCATAAAACAGTGAAAAACAATCCAAGAAATACATACATTTTGAATGAATAGAGTCAAAGATGAACAATATTGACCTATTTCATTAAAAATTATGAATTTTCTTTCAGAATTCATCTCTTTGACTCATCTGTCTCTAACTCTATATAGGCAATGGTACACAAGTGCTGCTGCCAACATCTTCTATACCTTTGCCTTCAGCTTGTGTGGGCTCTGTTGTTGTAGGTTTGTACCCTAAACAAGAAATAGAAATTTGAGCTGAAAACTTAAAGCCATCTCACTGTTGCCCTGAAGATAGGATAGAGGGATGCCCCACTCACATCTCTGTGTTTCAAAACAAACAGCTCGTTTGAAGATGTTAGACACATTGAAAGCAGACATAGCAGAGCCATCTAAACACAAGTAGAAAGGGGGGGGGATGTTTTGTTCTCTTCCTATAGGTGCAGATGATTCTCAATATGTAGTCTTTTTAACACCGAATTTTATCTTGTTTTAGGAACAAAACACAAGTAGAAGCAATATTTTCTTTCTCTGCTGACCACTTCATCTTACACATCAAGCCTATTTTGACTTCTATTTTATCTGTTAGCTCATTTTTTTTGCCTCCAGCAACTAGTGACATTTGGGATAGAATGTGCAATGATATCTTAAGTTTGGGTGAATTTGAGAATCTTTGATAATTTGGAAATGTTAAGAACATACACAATTTTTGAACTGCAGGCATAAAACAGATGAAAAGTATGTTTAAGATGTCAAATGGGTGCAAAGAAAATAATATTGAGAAGAACTGATCAACAGATTTTGATAAAAAAAAATCTGGAATTCAGTCAAACCTTTATACACACTATGGAATGGTGCCATTGTAATTCATTGATACTGATTAAGCATGACAATAATTGAATATAACATATTCAAGTATTAATGATTAAAATCCATATATAGCACTGAATCTTTTGTGTAATAGAAAATAAATATAATTAAAATAAACTTTTGATTGATTCAAATTTAAAGCTTACTTAGAGAGCTTTCAACTTCTATGTCTGAAGTCTTTTTCAATCTGACCATTTGTCTGGAAATGATTGAAGATGACAATATCATTGTCAATTATAGTTTGAAAACCAAAAACAAACATAAATTTTTAGATGTTTTATTTTCTACAACTGATTATTTATGTAACTTATATAATCCAGTGGTGAACAAGATTTACATAAGTGATCAAAAAACCAGGTTGGTTTCGAAAGCTCTTAGGAAGTGAGTAAATCTTTGCTTGTATAGAAAAAGTTTAAACTTTATCAATTAATATTTATTTTGTTTCACTTTTTGAAAAGATAATAGAAAAAATAATTTTGAATCTACTGAATATCCTGTAAACAGTAATGTTATGACACTGGTTTATTTCTGCATATTGACCTGCTAATAAACAAAATAAAACAAAACAACAACAAATAACACAGTCAAAAAATAAATAAATCCTGAATTAAATTATATCATACATGTAAACTGAAAACTTAACAAATGCCACTTAAACCTCCCCCCCCCCACCCCAGGCCCAGAACACAACTTCAACTATCACCACAAAAAATCAAAATGTTCTTTATAATTGCAAATGATTAATTAACAGTTAGAAAAGAAATATTTCCTTAATTCCTTTTTTTTTCAAATAGTAGAGACAAGATGGGTTTTTTCAAAGTAAATTAAGGCATACCATGAATGTTGTTTTGTTTTTTTTCGCCCCAAAAAAGTATAAGGGGGGGGGGGGGTCTGATCCCAGTTCCCAAAGAATCAAAAATCAAAATCCCCAAAAAACAAACATCAAAAAAGGACACCCCCAAATCCCAAAGAA
>JAVSBT010377738.1:0-25938 GCA_033118115.1 Pharyngocirrus eroticus
ACGTAACGTTAGATCCGGGCTAAGCATTCTGTAACACTGTACCGCGTTCATAGCTCAGTCGACCCGAAACCTCTCTAATATGTCTCACATACAACTTGAATTTTTATTTGTATGATTTATTGATAGTCCTGGGGTTTTCAGTACACAGTCAGGAAGTACTCTTGTGTTCCAGATAATAGAAGCTCCACAAAGACTGGATTTCTATTCTATAGAAGTTAGATGTAATTCCATTTGCGAAGGAAGTGTGGCACAAAAAAGCACAAGTGTTTTCTATTGTCTGTTACATGATATCATAAATAGCGGTATCAAATTCTCTATACAAAAAAAGCATGGACATCTAAGGCTTCAGGTGAATATCTTCTCTCCATTCCTTAAGGCAACTTATTATATCCTGTGTTTTGAAGAATATATTTTTATATTTCTAAAAAGGAATTCTTGGTAATCCTAAACAAAAGAAGTCAACACAAAAGACTAATAATCTTAATGTATATACTCTAGAAATCTAATGTAGCTAAGTGATTAATTTACTAGGAGGCAGAAATCCTTTTTGTTTAAGACTTAGCCATACTTATCCCATTCTTTGATTTTCTGACCTTTGGTAAGTAAAAGGTGTTTTATTTTTAAGATGTTCAGATTTTCAAAAGGATTTTATCCAAGAGGAATCAAAGCTAGTATTAAAGTTAGATATAGATTTGAAAAATAATCTGCCTGACATGATTCTTTTAAAAAAAGGCTTTATTTTAAAAGTCATTTTCAACTAAAGTAGCTACAGCAGTCATATGACAGCAATGAACCTAAAAACTTGATTGACTTATGATTGTTCTGTAAAACTTATTTTCTGTACAATTATTGGGTCCAATTAGAATATCTCCATGTAGTATAAGATTCATCAATTGAAATCAACCTTCATCTTGAACCAAGCAACTTAACCAAGATGAGATTGTGCTCTTGAAGCTGTAGACAGTCAATGTATAAAAGTAAAGATTGTCTAGGTAGATGTCAACGAGGCTAGGAACAATCAATATGATATGACCCTGTTTTAAATGTCATTATTCTGAAAAAGTAAAAAAAGATACCCAACTTCCTTTTAATTGATAACCTTGAAATAAACATGTCCAGTTGTGGCTTAAATCTTTTTGGCATTTGTTTTAATGGAAATCGAAAAGCCTTACACTTCAAACGCTGGAAATCTCTTCTGTTTAAGCATAGATTGTCAAGAAACACGGATAAGACTTCAAGGATATCGGTTCAACATATCAATTCTGTCATTGAGCCAGGCAATGTCCCTAGTATGATATGGGCAAATCACAGAAGTAACTCTTGGAAAACAAGGGATTTTGAGGCTATCTATTAGCAGCAAACATGCAAAAGATACATTTTACATTTCACTTTTTAGTGGTTTGTGAAGAGGATAGATTGACAGGAACATTTGAACTAACGCTTTTTTTTTCTCTATACTTTTTCTTTATGTTCTGTATGGGTAAAGATTCTTTAAGAATAACAATCAAAGTTGGAGAAGAACTGATGAGGGTTCATTTGAGTATACAGTAGATAAAACTCCTTGACCAAAATTGAAAAAGGATATACATATATTTTTTCATGTTTGCAGAATTCAAAATAATTTTTGAAAAAATCAAGAAAGCAAATGGGCAAAATGACTATTTATCTAATAGGCTACACAACATGTATGGTTCATTAAACTAACATCATGTGCATCAATCATCTAGAATGGCAGACTTCTACTCATGATGATATATAAAATGATGTATCTTTTTCTTTGGGTATTAGAACATATGATTACATGTTCAGGGTTCCTGATAACCTGTTTAATAAGGATTTTTTTTATCCTTGTTCATTGTAATCATGAAAAATTGCCTGCACGAAGTCTTGTTGTACATCAGATGATTGACACCGTCAAAATTGGCATCAAATGATAAGGTAAAGACAAAATTACCTTTCATAAACAAAACATTGGAACATCTTGGAAACATAGTTGACCTGTTCAAGATTAAAGAAGGCCTTCACTTCTATCTAGGTTAATGATTCATCTTTTAATCTTGCTCCAAAAGACCTGATAATTGGGACCATTTTCTGACATGAGGCGAAAGTAGGTCATCCTAGAAGCCATACCTTTTGCCCTATCATTCTTTGATAATACTAATTATGATCTTAGGAGGCCAATTAGTTCCTTCATTCATGTTAACTCGAGCTTGTTGTCAGTCAAATAGATCATTACACTTGTCAGGACCACTACACAAAGAAACATCCTTCAGTTATGCAGGTTCTCATATTTTGAAAAAGAATACTTCTATCACATGGAATGAAAAATCTATCTATTGGAGAAATGAAGCTGAGTTTATGCATAATAATTTTGAATGGTGATTTTGAAAAAAAGGTGAATGGAACTATTTTCTTAAGAAGTCTGACTTCTTTCCGTGCAGATGTAAATGTAATATAATTACAAGCCGACATAATACTAAGAAGGATGAAACAACTTAGAATATACTTACTTTTGATTAATGTATAATCTATCAATGTAAGTATGAAACATTGCAAATGAATCAAAAATAAATATATTTTGCGTTGCTTTCATCTTATTGAACTGTAATATTATACATAAATATACATTTAGGATACAGTTGATTCCAAAAAAGAAGTGAATAGATTTTCTGTTTTTCACAATGGCTTCCCCTGGTGAGATATCTTTAGATAAAGTAATCCTGTATTGTTTCTTACCTGGATTTCAGCTATGTCAGAGATATTATTTTGACATCCCAAGTAGCTTCAGCATTAATATCCCTAGAATTTCCGAAAGGTTGAGATATTTAAAAGTTTTTACATTTCCTGTTCATCTCTGGAGGGGAAGGAAGGAACTCTTAAAAGAAAAGTACTGTTCATTTTCTTAATGGAAATATATAGAATTTGACCTTTCATCATTTCAAAAAGGACATTATTTAAAGTTTCTTTTGATAGAAAAATGGGCAACCATTTCATTTTCCCCCTGCAGAAAGAGACAAAAAGGTTTTTTGAAATAATTATATATTTATTTTGGATTGCTTATTAAACAGATATTTATAAGAAAACAATTCATCATACTTTTCTTTTCCAATAACTTAAAAGCCCAAATGCAACATTAAAACATTTAAAGAAATTAATCTAAGGGAGGGGAAATAAGACCCTTCAAGAACTTTGGTTGCAATTAAAAGCACTACATGACATTTGGCAATGCTTAATTTGAGTCTGTTTTTGACAAGTTGAGAAGTCCTTAGCCTTTTTTTGTCATTTTTTGTTTTTCTCGTTGTTGCAAATTAAAACCTAAGAAGAAAAAAATCCAAATGTCTATTGTCTAAGCTGTAGCTAGACTGCCAAGTCTAAATATAGGAGCTAGAAGAAAGAGAATCTTGAACTTTACGTAAGAAGAGAAGAATATTAAACAAAAAGCTTCTTAATAAAATGGTAAGATGCATGGTTTGAACTTGTGTGGTTGACAATAAAGATGGCAGAAGAAAATTCACCAGCTCATTTGGAAGCAAAATTCTGAATGAAAAACATGGATGACATCTATAGCTTGAGGCCAAAATGTGCTGTAAATTAAAGCCAGACAAAATCAAATTCACTCCAAAGCTTGGATGAATATGACCTTCAAAGTTAATATGGTGGTGTGGTGGTTTGATTTTTATGTTGCCTAAACAAAAAATGAAGATTCAAGATAAGGTGAAGATTTGATCGTTTTTTCAGTGATAAGTAAATGTCTTCTTGGTTTACATACAAGCAATATAAAGCCAATTAAAGGTATTTTATTCACTCTTGGTGCAAAATTAATTGGTTGTCTGGAATTCTGAGTAAAAATTGGATAAATTCTGTTATCAGTCTGTGAGAAGGATGAAGAAAGTCTTAAAATCTCTAATGCAGTATTAAGTCAATGGACAAGGACTAGTTGGAGAGTCCTTTATGTCTGCTGAAGATCCTGTCATTGGATTTCACACATCATGTTACCTTTATCCACAAACTTTGAGATATTGTTTGTTTTTTATGTCATATGATTTTTATTCTATTTTCTAGAAGTGGTAGCAAATATTGGCAAAACCAAACCAGCAGAAATTTGCGTTTTGGCCAGCAAATCGTAAGGTAGAAAATATTCAGAATTTGGTTAAGATAGAATGGAAAAACCTTGAAAATGCTGTAAAATTTAACTTCTGACAATTGAAGACAAATGCAATGAAGTTGTATAATGTTTCTTATATATATGGATGGTAACCAATTTTCGTTTGTTCTATATCAAAAAAGTTAGGTATTCCTTTCAAGGGCATATGACCAGCCATATTTGATTCTTTGGTCAAAGGGCACAATGTTAATATGTGTAAGCCATGTTTAACATGAATTTCTTAATCCTATGTATATTTCTAAGTACATTTTCATGATGATTACCTCATTGCATGATCCTCAGTATTCCTGGGAGTCTCCTGTAATTTGGCTGTTTTTGGAATCAATACTATTGAAAAACTACAATGCTTGACGGGAATTTTATGGAAACACATGCTGTGGAAAAGAGATAGGATCACCAATGTCATTGGATTGACCTCCACAATAGAATGATAAAAGAGATTCAAGAATTATCTGCCAGAATACATTGTTTTCTGAATGATCATCACAGTCTTAGGTGACCAAGATAAATGTCATTGCCGTGTTTTCATCCTGAAGAATACCAAGTAAAGATTTGTGTTCTATCTCAGGGAAGGTGATAGTGTGATAGAGTAGTCTATTGGACATCAACACCAATTTGTTCGTCTTAGGGAAAATGGTGTGATTATTTGGACACATCGACTCATTCTATAGTGTTTTATATTTTATTTTATATAAGCATTTGAACCTACAGAAAATGAAGTGACAAGTTTCGTGACAAGTTGTTTTCGTCCCAAGATGTTGCAACCTTTTTGAATTGATTATAGCTATGTTGGTCTGAGGATAATATCAGATGTGATGAAGTAGTTGCTTGAATTTCTTAAGGTTTTGTATATGCCGTACTCGAGATCAAGACAAGGGGATACCTGCACAAAGAGATGGCGCCTCATGTGCACAGGAAACTACAAATAGGAATGGAAAAAGTTGGGGGTTCCGAAGTAAAAGATGTATCATTCACGCACCTTACTTTTTTTAGACTCATCACGATATATACAGCATTGGACATAAAAAGCGATGAGTTAGGGGTGTGAATGAAACATGTGCACGATCTTTTACTTTTGAAATAAGCCTATTCTTAGCTTTGAATGCACATAAGCCATGAAAAATTAGCAGAGGCGCCAGTTTCCAATTGCACAAAGGTTGGAGATTTTCACTGGTATATCAGAATTTTACAGGCATGACATTAGAAGACATGCTATCATAACATCTCTTTCATAGATATTCCTAAACATGAAAGCATGCATAGATGATTACACATCCATACTACCCCAAATAACGCCCAAACCATGTTGTGTCTCAATACCTCCCCCAAATCATGCCACAACTACAGACCTTTCACAGTTGCAACTGTTAATGTTACATTGTCAGTTGGGGACATGTAAAGGACACATTTTTTAAGTTGATTGTCTGGAAGTGATGATTACTCTCCCCCCAAGAGACACCTCCTTCAATAAAGTCATTTGTGATCCTAATCTATAAGGTTAGGCATTGCCCTTCCACCCCCCCCCCTTACTTGTCTCAGAAGTCTGGTTGGTTTCATCTTTATATCAACATTTTTAAAGGGTAAAACATCCCCTGAATCTTGCTTCACTATGCACTGTCAATTTCTGTCCCATCCCCCCCCCCCCCCATATTAGTCTTTCTTTGTTTTATGCTTAGATCTAGAAGGATTGTAGGTATAGCACAAGCAGTTTCTTGTATAGAGGTTCTATGGGGACATGCACAAGGGCAGTTGTGGGTCGTCAAATAAGGATTTGAATTTTGGTGACCAACTTATGGACTGAAAATTGCCTAAATGTCCCTGGCTTTATAGAATGAGAATTCTCATTGCCATTACAAGCTTGAGTCTTGTAGTGTCAGATAAATTGTAGCTTCCACCTAGTTGAAAGACAAATACTCAAAGTAAAGAATGACAAAAAATATTTTTAGCAAACCTGCCACTGATCCTGAAACGATTTATGTCATAAATTCCCCAATGTGAAACTTCTCACAAATTCTAAATTCTAAATTGAGACTTGATATATCGACCTACCTCATACTTGAATAACAAGGAGATAGGACTTTTTTGCATAAGGCTGTCAATATAATCACACAATAGTCTCTAAGTGT
Organism: Pharyngocirrus eroticus; assembly: GCA_033118115.1. Classification (NCBI taxonomy): domain Eukaryota; kingdom Metazoa; phylum Annelida; class Polychaeta; family Saccocirridae; genus Pharyngocirrus; species Pharyngocirrus eroticus. The sequence goes on from JAVSBT010377738.1 coordinate 6,292, forward strand.
GTTATTTGAATTTTTTCAATATATGTCAAGTGGCTTTTCAATGAAACTTCCAGAAGTTATCCATGCTTGCCATTGTAATGACACAACACCTCATTTTTTTGCATACATATCAAACAAATATTGGTTTTCAATTTTACATTGACAAAAATTAGCTGAAATAGTTTTTCTCTGATACTCTGTTCTTATACAAAAAATACTTGTACACTAAGGGCCGATTCTAGATAGATAGTGGAGTGCAAAACAAAAAAGGAGTCATATTTTTTACTGAAGATAGGAATGCAACATATTAGATTTATTTTTGGCTGGAGACTGCACTGTGCTTCATTTTGGACATAAAATGTCAAGAAATGTATTGATGTGAAATAGATATAGCAGCAAGACATGACATGTGAATCAAAAAAGCAACAAGTAATACAATACATTTGTATGGCTGGCTATCCTCACTGGGAAAGAACAAAAAGGCAAGGAATAGTATTACAGCTTAATTGCCTTGTTGGAGAAGGTCACATTCACTAAAGGTGATGTCCAGATGTACATGTAATGCATGTTAAATGACTTCCTGTTCCTTTTCTGCAATGAAAAACACATTAGCATTATGACTGATATGAATTTATGATAAATACACATGAGATTTCAAATGCAAATTTTTGAATTATGTGGCATTTTCTCTCTATCACTTATTTTGCTTGAAGGGAAAAGGTGAATCACCTAAGAGGATAACATTCAAATACTCTTCCAAGCAACTATTCTAGAGGTCGTCCAATATATTTTGTGAAGTTTAAGAAAATACCAAATATCAGTATTTTAGAAAGGTTTTATTTAGAGCTATTTTGTCTATACATGTTTCTCAAATCGAAGCATTGTCCTCACTGAAGGTCAGATCTCCCAAGACCCAATGATAACCAACCTATCAAGGGAAAATGATCTACAATTGACTAGTATTCCACCTAGCTGGCTATTGAATCCAAGTCTCATATGTCACAGTAGAATCAAGGGTGTGAATTTTACGCTAGAAATAATTTTGCTTTTTGTGTACAGTCACTACAAACAGAAACCTTGTGGACTTGTTTCACTGCAATATGTGTTTAAACTAATTACTGGGAGAGATTGAGGACTGCCAGTATTGAAAAATATTGCATGGCACTTCAATAGATATATAATGTTTCTGTTCAAATACACATTCATATGAACACTAAAACCATTTTTACTCTTTGTAATTGTAGCTTATTGTAGATCGCTGCATAATTTATTAGAGATTCATTAAATGTGTGCTTTTTAGCTTTTCCCTGTGTCCATTGACCATGTTTAAGTACTTTCCCTTTCTAAAGCTGTTGCTCATGATAATTGACCTAAATGGAGTGGGAGCGAGGGCAAGCTTGAAATAGGAGGTGGCAAATGCATTCTCCTCTTGAAGCGAGACTTTGTAATAGGGATTTTCTTTGCTTGAATGTAAAGACTCTTGTAAAATGTTAGTTTTAAAAAATTGTGATGTTAGAAGACATAACCATGACACAATAGATAATTAACTGGTAGTTCACACAAGGTCAAGATATTACTGTTGTGTCCTTGAGCTATAGCCACAAAGTTTTGTCTCTTGAAATGTGAAATGGGGTCCAAGAGTATTCATCAGGTTTTTATGAATTTGTTTGGTTGTCCTTGGACATGTCACAGAGTGTTTGTTACAGAACTATTCAAGTTTGGTTGCCACTTAATTAAGCTAAAATAAGACAAAAAGACAACCATATGTCAAGTCCAGACCCATAAGACTCTGAAGGTCAACTTCATTTAGACAGACCCTTTTTTATGGTGATTTGCAACTGATAAAAGAAAAGAAAAAAGTATAGATACCTATCATCCTGTGACTCATAAAGGGTAATCAGATATGATCATAATTGTTTTCCACATTTGGAATGTTTCAGTCCATTTATTTATTGAATTTAGATATTTTCTTAATGGACATGAGTTCTTTGAAGACAATGTTTTCTTTTGTCCTATTGGTAGTCCGCAGCACTAAAGTCACTTTGATTTTTGATATCCAAATTCAATTTGCTTAACTTGAAAATATACACCAGGAAAAGTTATTGAATTTCTGTCAGAGAAATTCGTTTACTTTTGAAGACATTTTTGTAAGAGTAACCAGACACCTTAAGATCAACTCCAGAATTATTCCTAGAATTTCTTGAAATCAAATTTACTCTTCTTTGAAATATCAAAGCTTTGATTTTGAAAGCCATCTGGCTCTTTTAAATAACTCCTCTAAGTTGGAAGGTGTCTAATGGTTTCGTTTGTTGGTCCCTTGCAGGGAAAATAGAATTGAAATATTAAGCCATTGAAGTCCCCGAGGTGACCTTAGGTCATTTGAGATGCAACACTAGCAGACAAAGATCAATGAACACAAGATAGGGGTGTTAATGTAAAACAGGGAAATACATGAGTGGTGACATTTTTATTTCTTTTCTTTTTTTCATAATCCTTCCTTATATTATATCTCTTTCACTTTCTCTTGCTAGGAACAAGATATAAGCAACTGTAGACAAGTCTCTGACTTGTGATCATTGATCAAGTAACTGTAGACAAAAATCAAATTTCTTGTACTAAGTTGGTGTCTTTTTATGAGTAGCCTAGTGAACCAGAAATGTGTTCAGGGTATGGGCTGATCTGAGGGTTTTGTACTTGGCTACATGTTTGGTGATGTCCTTGGGTAAAAAATCTGATTTTTTTTTTATCACCCATATTCTCAGATATTCATTAAATGGGTTCTTAATGAACCCATCATATCTTGTTGCTTAGAGATAGTACTGAATATAGGGGAGTTTCCTGTACTAATAACTGCAATTATATCCACACATAAGCATTGTAAAAGTGTGTCGTTATTTCGCAGAGTTCCAGGCTTGTTGAAAGACGTGTTAGACTGTGTGCATTGATATGTGACTAAAAAGGTTAAAAGACAATTTCATGCAGATGATCATTCCAAAGTAAGAGTTATGTCTGAAGGGATTATGCAAATAAGATTGAGCATCAAGCTAAAGAAATAACAAAAGGCAAGAAAGACGAGGTAGGAAATACTATATAGAATCTACCTAGATTACTACTGGAGGGATTATCTTGGTGTTAAGGGAATGTCATTAAGGGCAAGAGTTTTTATTGTGGATTAATAGGAATGCGGAAAATGCATGAAGGCCTTATTGGCATTCCTAGAATTGAAGTATGAATGGATATGTCTTGTAAGTAGCCTTGTGGACTTGTTGAATGCATTTGTATAATGTCAGCCTTACTATCCTTTATAAATGTGTTATTGATAATGGGGGGGGGGGGGTCACCTTATTATTTATGATATAACACTAAAATTAGTTAGGTTCTTATGTTTGCATATTTAATATAAATAGTTAGGTTTTTTTAATGTTTATAATGCTAGGCTTTGATCATATTTTCCTCAAACTTAATTGATAAAAAAATGCATTCCTTGTACATGTGCATACTTGTAGATAGTACTAAGTAGTTACCATTATGGTAAGACAATTGTGATATTATGATATTAACAATCACAAGTGATATTGATCTGAAATAGGAAGCAAACATAAAAAATATTTCTGTAACGGCCTCCAACATGAAAAACTAATTAGATAATCTATTCAGTGATTTTAACCTGAATATGTGAATCTCTTGCCTTCACAATACAAAGGTCATTAGTTTGCAAGGATGTGTAGTAACATTTGTTTTCCTTGAGAAAAGGATGGGCATGATATTCTTGAATTTCATTCAACCTTTGGAAAGATAGTACTGTCTCTACTACAAACAGGCATGTTCCTTGTATTCATAGGCAGCAACATGAAAGACTATATTGTTAAGAATATATTCCATTCCTAGAAAAATTGACACGGATCATATTTCAAAAATCATTTGTAAAAGGAAGTACAGCTACAATTAACAACAAGGGACTAGGTTTGATGATTATAAAACTCACGCTGTTGTATTGGCTTTTATCAGAACAGTTCTTTGGTGTTTCTGCATGGGAAGGCAATATATTGACATATCTCAAGCCAGCCATCTTTACAGTATTGTGTTCTGAGGAAGGCGCCCTTAGGCAATGAAATGTGTGTGAAAACAGACAGTTAACTCTGTCTTTGATAGCGTTATTCATCCTAGAAAATGTGAAATTGTTCAGTAGAGAATTCATGCTAGGATTTTTTTATAGGAATATTTGATGTATGACATACATTAAATATTCCTGGTTGAATGGTTTGTGTATTATCAGCAAAACTATAAATTTAAAAAAAATCTTCAACGGGTGAATGGTATAAGAAGTGATACCTGTTTTATTATTTAAAACAAATGATCATCCATCAAGTATGCCTTTCTTCTCTTTCTTTCTCTGGAAACAATTTATCAAAAGTTGAACAAACTTTTAATTATGAATAGGGTTTCATTGTATGTATCGTATATGAATGAATGGAGATACTTGACAATGGAGGGTCTTTGTAAAAGAAAGTCCCACTGAGAATTTTCATATTAAAGAATTGATACAGACTCGTATACATTAATCTCATTCATGATGTAGTGAAAACAACAGCATTATATCTAGGGTGAAAAGAATTTGTCTAATTAATATTGACAACCACCAATGGTGTTCTTGTTACATGCATAAGTTGTATGTCTGCAAGGCCTTATTGTATGGGTTTATATTGAAGCAATGTGTGAAAATGATTGGCGTCATATCGCTGATTGACAAATTTGATATGTGATAAACTGAATTGGTTGTAACAATAAGCTTTTTGTTGGTAGTAAAGAAAATATTCATGCAACAAAGAGTAGTCCTATGGCGTAGATAATTTTGAAAAAAGTCATAAAATGTGGAATAATGCACCAATGAAAATGCTACAATGATTACAATATGCTAGAACCCATTAATTTACTGCCATTCAAATTATGATCAAAACCAGGAGTAAATTATGCTGGAAAAGTCACAATGGCACACTTGCAGATCGTTAAAACTCAATTTAGCACATGGTTAAAGAAACAGGCCAAAACCATGACACTTTAAAATGTCCACTTTTAATAACGCTATGCTTGACCATTATGGACAATATCAAACATCTGTGCACAAGTGATTTGCATTTTTTTTTCAAAATCAATGGATTCATTAAGCTAGTCTGTGAAAACCTTTGACACACACACATAACAAAAACAGCACTCGACAACAGTGATTGCAGAGTATGATAGCTGTTTGACATGCAAAAATACAACCAGTGCTTGTAGCATTGGGAGAAAGGTGGAGAAATTGACCCCTAGCATTCACACTTGACCGGTGATGGACACCTGTCAGCGTGTATGGATTTCACTTTTTTTTTCTGTAATACCTTTTCAAAAAAAGGAGAGAATTATGCAATGATTAAAGCCTAAACAGCAGTGAAGAGAGTTGACCTGTAACTGACTCTACCACAAGGATTTCACTGCATAGGAGATATCTAAAGCATTGAATTGAATACAAGACACATTCCTACAAAGTAAAACTCTCATCCATTTTTTTCCAACATTCTGTGATGACATGGAGGATTAGGAAGGAAAATGTTAGACCTCGTTTACAATGACAGTTATCTTCCAGTGTAATGAATTAGGATTACTTCAGCAATCCAGAAAGCTTTATCGCAAAAATTGAATGGGGATTCGTTTTTCTTCTTTTTGTGTGTTTACATTGGAATAAAAGGGAAAGGTATGTGAAAGTTGGTAGCTTATTTTCTACAATTATTTTATGTTTCAGATTGTAAAATAACCTTTTTGTACTTGGGTATTAGCCGAAAGAAACGAACAGAATGTTTAAGGGGAAAAAGTATCAAAATATCAATGCTGCTTATTGATTTAGCATTTTTTTATAGTTTTGTTTTTATAAGAGATATCCAGAATCGTTACATTGCAAACAGTTTGTATTCTGCATCAATATTTTATAGGTTGTATACACATCATATAAAGTTTCCTCTTTTGAATGGATGTTTCATTTTTTGCAATATTTGCTACATTGATTGATTCCTAAGTAGAAGTGTGGTATTCAAAAAATGTAAACAAAAATTGCAGTGATGTGAGTAATATCAGCATCTCACAGGTGTTAGGTTTAAGGGTTTGGTTACATCTTAACTTGAATTACCCTTATATGGAAATACTGGCAGGATGGTAATAAAGTTGAGATCTAGATATTGTTTCAATGTTTGTATTAGTTAAAGAAAACTACTTATTAGTATTGAAATATTTTCTCACTTTCAATTTTATGGGTCTACACTCTTGTAATTTTGGAACATGATTACTTTAGTAATGTACTTACAGGACCACCATAACAGTTTGTGTAGGAGTTCAATTAGGAAAAAAATATTTTTTATTAATTAATTTTATAGGGGTAAGGCAGATTCAAGGGGCATTGAAATTACCCCAGATTACTTGTTGATTTAGTTATTTGATTTTGTCATTGCATGGCCTAATTTGAGCAAGACTGACAACATAATACATGAAATTATTGGTAATTATTGTTACATTTGTGTGTGATAATTACTGGGATGTTTGTTGTGCAAAATTATGTTAGATTAAATAAATGAGTTTTTAAAAAAGTAGAAATTATGGACTGATTGATGGGAATATTTTTCATCTAATTAAGGTGGAATGTTTTGATGTTTAGGTTATATGCATAGTCTGAATTTATACTCATATTTTTTCTCATCATGTATGGACTTAATGTTTATTGGGATAGAAAACAGAGATAGAAAAAAGGATATATTTTTCTGTCGTAAAATAAAATGTGAAAAAATATGAGGGTATTCTTGTTCCCAAAAAAGTATCTTCATGCATAGACAAACGAGGTTGTTGCTTGTTGTCTATGTTTGGCTTCAAATCAATACAAATGCCTATCTATAGATGGTCTTTATCATTTTATATGGCACTTTAACTGTAGTCTTTCTGGAGTCCCTAGTGAGTACAATTATGTGGTTTTTCAAAAGACTGACTTTGAAGATTTTTATATTGCATACCGTTTCTCTTTACACTTATTGTGGACATAATATTATGTTATTAGAATCATTACAAAGACATTATTGGGCAAGGAAATGTCTCTTTTATGATATGTTTGAGGTACTTTTAACAGTATCTTTTTAAAATGTCGAGAGGTTCGATTCATTCGCTGAAAGTTATTGTCATATATTTTAAAGAGAAATATCCACAGACTATGAAAAGGCCATCCCATGTTTCAATTTATGCATTATTGTTTATGTATTGACATAGTGAAATTGGTTTTTGAAATACAAATTTACTAATGGAAAATGAATATGTTGGATGATAAAAAAGGTAATTGTCTGATGTTTACCCATACGGCCTCATTACTTATTTTTTTGTGTGGTATAGGATAGATGGCTAGTTTGAGTACAATCAGGCTGATATTGGTGTAAGCTGTGAATTTGATCTGTTTGAGGATGATCTGCATCATTGATACTTTAAGGACTCAGTCTATGCAGGGGTCAACAGAAGGAATTTTTTGCACTGTTCCTGGCTGACCTGTAGCAAGATATTCTAAAGGTCTGCCTTCAAAATCCACTGTCCCGTATTTTGAATCTATTGTCCCTGCTTATCACCACTATGCACTTTTCCTCATACCTAGGACAGTAGAAGAAAAAAAATCAACTGTCCTGTGCAGACCCCTAACCGTCAGAATCTAGGGGTCTGCCTTGATTATCTGGGGGGTCTCAGACCTGTGGGCACACCCTTATGTAGACCCCTGCTATGTTACACAAGCTTCAGTGCATTACGGGACTTTATAACCCAGGACATAGATTCGGTACACTATTTGTGTTCGAAGTTAAATATGTTTTGCAAAACTAGATGACTTGCATGATGCAAGCATATTTTTCGAGTCTACTTGCTTGCGATATGCATGTATGTGAAACAATAGATTGTGTTTGTTGCGTGCAATGATAAACATACTCATATGACAAAAATGTACAGGATGCTGCAGTTGAGTTTAATTTTTGTCATCAAACATTCACATAATGCAATATCTTATGTCTGAAATATTCAAAACAGCCATGTGCTTATTTTCATTTGCATATTTTATGCCTTAATTCTTTGAGGCCAGCCTAAGGTGAATCACCATGAACTCATTGAATTCATGTCCCATGATAAATAATGGGGGACTGCACTTCAATAAAAAATTATATGAAAATCTAATACTTGGTGAACCTCCGTCTTTGAAATCATAATCCATTTTAATAAATTTAAACGGATCACTGGTGATGGATTATAAACAGGGATTAAATTAACAGAAAAAAATCAGTTGACATAAGACAACCAGAACCAGGCAATCAGGTTTGAACTCCTAACCTTTGGAATGATGTTATGCTGTATGTAACGATTTATATTGAAAATTTGATATTCGACATAATGTGTATATTTGTTAGGAAATGCTTATATAGCTATACTAGTATACAGCATAAACAATTAAATAAGACCTAAACTGCAGAATTTCAAATATATATCATCAGCATTATCCATTGTCTATGAACTTAATTATGTAAATCTATATGTTTATGTTGAAATACAGTTAATCAACTTGATTTGCCTTATCATGATATTCATCAAAGCCTTACATAATTGTGTTATCCCATCTAATTCATATCATCAAACCGTATACATCTATAAACAAGACTAATAAAACCTGTTTAGGAATGCATTATTCTATACGAGAGCACTATCATGGACTTTGAAACCTTCTATTTTACAGGAGCTGTCAGAGAGTCAAATGTACCTGAAGACAGTGGATTGTTAATTAGGGCTATACATCAAATTACCTAACAGGATATTCTATATGTCGGTATACAGGTAAGTTTTGTTTTCCATCTAATTAGCAAAATTTGTGACACGTTCATAATTGGAAAGGTATTATTTAGGTGAATTAAATTGGAGATTTATACAAAACACATCAAAGAGTCTGGGATAATTTATGTCATATCTGCGTGATTATGAACAACTAAATATGGCTCTTTATACAATCACTACAGCTATCTAGGAATACTGAAATCACTCGTTGTTAGAATGGGACTAACATAACGATGTAATAGTTAGGATTTTTGATAGGAGATATTATGGATGATGTTTTTTTTGTATACATATTTATTCATTGCTTTTAGTAGATTCATTTTCAGTGTCTTTCATCAACTCTTAAATGCAGCCAAACCTCTCATTTAAGACAACCTATGAGACTTCTTGAAGTGCCTTATAAGAGAGATTTTTAGATAATTTACTTTCAAGAGAAACTAATGCTAGTAGGTATGTTCATTGTGAGACCAGTTGAGTTAGCAAAGACAACAAAAAATAGCTACATTTTTTTTCTTATCTTGTATTATGGAGGGTTTGAATACATACAATTTATAATCTGTATTAAAAAAATGGGCCAGTTTTTGGATGTCCTTATAAATATTTATGTGGTCCTTTTGTTGAAGTTGTCTTTCATTGAGATTTGACTGATAAAAATGCAGCAAGATTTTAAGGCCTTATTGTATTAAAGTTGCCCTACTTTCAGACTATACTGGTGATTGGAATTCTGCCTAGTTCGTTACTTATTTTATTTCAAGCTTTTCTATTTATAGTAATCATCTATTCTAAGAATCTGCAAGTGCCAAGGTTATTATTACAGCAGTCCTCCGGTTTTCTTTTTACTCAATAGAAATTAGATTTGCATTTGAGGCCTAATGGTTACTAAATAGCAGAGCTCTTTCGGAGACATTTTTTTTATAAAATGTCACTGTCATGTCTCATCTTTAAGAGCCCCTTATTAATTACCACCTCACCCCCCCCCCCCCCCTTTCCTGGAATGTTACTTTTGACTGTACCATACATATTGATTTTGGAATGAGGGAAAGGTCGCCACCATGATCTCCAAAGCAGCTATAAAGCACGAAAACGTTGATGAAGAATACCTTGATGTCAACATAAATACAGGTTTTGGTGATGGTTTTTACAGTTGTGTTCATGTAAGTGATTTCAGGAAAGCAAAGTTTGTACTTTATTAGTCTCAAAGCATGTCCAAGCTTGATGAAGAAATATCATCTATAATTGCCTACTGACAATTTGCACTGCAAGGTCAGATTTATTGATAGGAGGAACTTTAATCATGACGGGGGCCATAGATTTGGTTTAAGTCATCTTAAATCTTTGACAGTAATTATGAAAAGTTGAACGCCGCATAATGGTTTGATCTATCGGACAAAACCCAAAGACTCCAAAGCTTTTGCTAAATTCAGTGAAAATTGGTGAAATTGTAAAAAAATGACCAATAAATTTGCTGTTTGATTGGGGATTTATGATGCCTGGTGGTAATTGTTTTGCCTTTGATTTCTATCTGAAATGACAAACAGTGCGTTGGAATTAGATTTGGAGCTTATATATGAACTTTCAATTTGTTTGCTATGAATATGTAAGTGACAAACATGAGTTAGAAAATATTAAGATGTCTGGATATTAATTCATGATAGAAGTTGGTTTTGAATGATTGATTAATTGATAATTTTCTCATTCTTAGTTCATTGATTGATTGGTTTGTCAAATGATTGCCATCTAGTAGTTTATGGTTTTGTGGGGGGGGGGGGGGTTCATTGAAAGGGTACTTAATTTTTTGGTTGGTTGGTTGGTTGGTTGGTTGGTTGGTTGACCATCTGCTGTATTAGTGCTTGTGAAGCAAAGACCCATTGATCATTTATTAGTACACGATTCGATTTAACGTGATTTTGTGGACACACTTTCCAAGGATCTTTGAAACAGTAGTATTTCAGCTCTTGTCACCTCTTTCATTTCCTGCCATCTGAGCTTTATGCTGGTTGCCTTTTTCCGTGTGTGGCTTCTGTCATATTCCTGGATGGTGTGACAATCCTTTGGCTAATTTGTCCTTGGTGACATCTTTCTGAAATATCTTCACTAGGAACATGACACCTTGATGGATGGAAGGGCATTGCACTGAGATGATAAAGCTAAAAGGAATCGTCTTAAAACTAGCCGTGCACCTTTTTCACTGAGATAGGAGACAGTCAGACCTGGATATGCGGCACCATTAAAGGCAATTTAGTTCTACAGTTTTAACATTTTCAAACATTAAATTAAGCTAAGGCTTTATAGTTATATGATTTTTTTAGAAGAGAAGGTTGGTTAGTCAGTTTCCTAGTTGTTTACTTTCTTATTTTCTTTACTAGATAGTTGGTTTATCATCTGCTGTAATTGGTCTGTATTGTTTTAAATAGAACATAAATTTTGGCCATTGCTGTGTTTTAGGACATTTGAGCTCTTAGATGATTATCCCATTAGTTAAAGATATTAAAGTACAATAAAAAACTTGATATTATAAATCTCTTGATGAAAACAAACTTCCAAAATCAAGATTATTTCAACGGCCCTGAATATTATGTGATAAGTTCTTCACTTTTGTAGGGAACACATTTGTAGACAATTTACTATATTACCTACCATTGTGAAATTAGTTTGCCGGCAACACAATTATCCGTCTATGCGGCTAATGATATAGCATTGCATGTCTTACAAGAAGATCGGGAGTGAAAATTCTGGCAGAGTTACCAGGTCTGTTGTAATTAATCTTCTATGTGGTATGTTACTTTATGAGCCTGTCAGTCTGGAAATTATTTCTGTTCATTAGGACTTTAATGATGGATCATTTTTAAAACCTCATTGGGGGGAGAATTGTATTCCTTCTGTATGGAGTTAATTACCTGTTTTATTGCTTGGAATTGTCCACCAAGGAATTCCCCAACTTTGCTAGAATTCTCAAGAGTGTCATCTCTTTTATGTTATAAAACTGAGCAATGAACAGTTGGTAAGAGATATATAGAGTTGGTAGGATGCGATAAAACAGTTGGTAAGAGATATAGGGTTGGTAGAATGCGATCAAATGTATTGCTTGGAATTGCCAACCAAGCCATTTTGTAAGGGTGAGTCTTTTTTGTTGTTTGTTGGTATACTAGTCAGTCCGTTGGTTTGTCAGAATGTAAATTTGTCACTGTATTGGGTATATAATTACTAATTATGCTTGTTAATTGATTACAAGCCAATGTGTAGGGACATTGCCTCATCCATTGGCCATTTTGATAAATTGGTATCAGATAAACATCATTCAATCCAGACTTTGGAATAACAGAGAAGAATTAGTACATGCTGACTACTATTGTTGTTTCTGAAAACATCTAGATTTTGTATCAAATGATTCTGTAGATTTTTCTGACAACAGTGAGGTAATTCTATTTTTGTGATTTTAAAAACATACAGGATTTGCATCTTAAAGCTCCCAGACATTTCTGAAAACCTTAAAAGTAGTTTATTAAGAATGACCTTGAAACTATTTTTTGAAATACATGGACCCATGACATTTCTGAAGTCCTCAAGGCTATATATCTCATTTTGACTAAACTGCCAGATGTTTCCATTTGAGGTGACCTTGAAACTAGAACCTGCAAACACATAAGGCCATTTGAAGTCTGCAATGCCAATTCATCCCTGATCAACTGTTGGCATTGCATCAAATGGTACTAGACATTTCAGATATCCCTAAGAACCCCCTGTTTCGGGTGTCCTTGAAGGCAACATGTGGAAAGCACAATTTAAGTGTTTTTTCACTGGATGACACCATGCATACCATTTGTACAAATGGGAACATGAATATTTGTCATTTTTTGCCTGGAGAAATCTTGATATTTATGCTTGATGGTTTCATCTGAGAGGTCACACTGTTGACAAAAACCATAGCTTTTTTTTAGACAGTCAATGTTCTCGTACCACAGAATAAAAATAATGAACAGGGACAGTTGGTTATTTGTCCTGCCATTCTGGGTGATTTCCAGCTTGTAAATCCTGCCTCTCAAGGGATCAAGATGAATTGATTTATATTTGGGAAGTACTCATTCATTCTTATTTGAGATCAAAGGAAATCTGTATATTTCACCAGCCAATTACAGACAAAATGATCACTCCTTGATGCAAAAATGTTACATTCAGTTATAAATGTCACATAGATTTCCACTTTTGATATAAGGTGTTTAGGTTCAGTTTTTTTAAAGGTGCTTAGATTTTTTTGCCCAAAATACTTCTTTTCTTGGAAAATAGTTTCAGTTCATCCCACTCATTTATTTCAATTCACCCAAATGGCTATGAACAACACAAGAAATGCTGTGGGTTTTTGTAATTCTTTCTAATGATGTAGATGCATTTGCTTGATTTCATTAAGTGGAAATGGGCGTGTTTGTTCTTCATACAAAGTTTTGAAAGAGGATCTTTATTATCTAGAGGGATTGTCATTTCCATTGCCTGATGCTGTTGTCACATTACATAAGGAGGTTGTGGAAAAAAACCAACCAACATGGCCTTTCATCCTTATTTCAAATTAAAAGCTTCTTTATTTTCAATGGGTTTTTTGTGTATATTTGAGGTAAATGCAAGTCATTCCCTCAATTTAGAAATGGATTTATACTCTAAGGGGATTCTACCTGTTTTAGTAATATCAGTAATTGCTAGATTGGGCCCTATCTGTTGCAAATTGTTTAGAAAGGTAGTTATTTTTGTCATTGTCAGTGTCATTACATGTAAAAGAAGGCAGATAGCATATGGATGATGCATCTTGTCTCATCTCAAACGTAGATTGCATATAAGTTTTTGGCATTATTCTCAGGTGGCTAATCACTCTTGTTGTATGTATATTATTTCAATAATAAAGCATACTCTTGTAGTGAATTTTTACCAAAAAAAGTTACGGCCAATACAAGGATTAACACTTTGAATTGCTGTGGATGATTATAATAAGTAAATCTTATATTATCTATTCCATAGAGTGGTCCACAAATTTCTAGCTTATTTTTTAAATTAAATTTAACGGTTAGGACATTCTATTTAAGTATGAGACTATAATTCAAGGTCACTTATATTAAATTGAAAGACAAAGGAATTGTATGCAATCAAATCATTTACATTATAAAGGGGAAAAAAATAAGGTGTTTACTCTTCAACACTTTGTCTATTTGTTTTAGGTTAATGGAGTGAAATTCAGTTGAATTTAATGTTATTAGGAGACAAGAAAGATATTTACAGTGTTGAGTCAGATTAAGAGAAACATTTATTTTAAGTGTTTTACAGGATATTGCCTGGCTGGGTTTTGTGACTTGGTTGAAGAATGGTGAAATGCATCCTCATGGATTGTTAGTCTTGCCACCCTGCCATAAAAGGAAAAAAAACCTGGTAGGGGGCAAAAGATGTTGTTTGCAATAAAACGATGAATTTGTTCAAACACTGTTAATGCTGTGAATCAACATTGGAACTCCTGAAAAGTCACGCAAGCTCCATGTCAACATATTACAATCTAATGGTAGTTTTCAGTAAGACCATGATAAATTCCTTAGTACACAGTGATATTGAACAGTGATTTCATATAAAATGTAGCAATTGAAATGAGGTACTGAAATTAGAAATTAGTTTGTGAGAAATACCCAACACCCTATAACAGCCCCTCCCTTCATCTCATTCTCAAGTTGGTAATTGTTTACCAAGACAGACTTATATGCGTCAATAATTGGGGTTTTTTTAATAAGGAAAGAAAATATATTCACATCAATTTTTGAAATGTAAGAAAAAGATGGGAATAAGTTGCTCTGGGGAAAACTTGGACTATTCTCTTCTGTGTTGTTCTGCTCTTCATGCTATTACCCATATAATCTGTACCAGGGAATAATTTAGTGACTCAAAAATGATTAGCACTTTCTGGATTTTGTATAGCAGTTTGTATCTCTGTAATGTTAAATTTGATGAAACTTGCATAGCAGTTCGGCAATTTTTTGTAGCAAACTGCTATGCGAATCAAGGTGAATTATTCCCTGTGTACAGTCATGTGATGGCTGTAGAATTGGAGGACTACAACTCTGAGATTCTGAGTAACAAATGATATTGTTCTGGTTATAATGTAATAATACTTCCCTTTCTATCATGAATATGCGATAACTATAGTGTGACAGGAAAAATATGAAACAACTCACAACTGAATTAATTCAGTCTAATTTTGAGATCTCATTTGATTGTCGCTTATCAACAACTTGAATGGTAATAGTTTGTATTGAAACAAGCTTGGAATAGAATCTGAATAGGTCCTTTGGGTTTCGTAGATCAGGTAAGCCATATACTTCAAATATCTAATCATGACTTACAATGAGCATGGCTTCCAGATTCCAAATAAAGGATTACAGGATGACAATGGAGGCAGGCTGATGGAGGCTATAGAAGCCTTTGTATGTGCTTGATTGAGAGATGGAAATCATTGAATGCCTTTTATCTTTAAGTTCAGTGATTGAATTGTACAAAGCATTGCGTTGCAGTGTTTCGATTTCTATCACTCACCATTTTTTTTAAAGCTTCATCATAGCTTTGCTCCTTTTCCAGGCTGAATTACACTTGACCAAGTTGGATTTGGATCTAAAAAAGATGGCAAGTCACTGACTTATATCATCAATATTTTAGCTTTGGTAGAAAATTGAGGTAATTGCTCATCATTTACTTGCTCTAAGAGATCTTAAAAGAGATGCTGCTTTTTTTTATACAAGGTTGTGTCTGGTCTTATCAATCTGCTTTGATGTTTATATGAAATGCTAGCAGCTACAAATTGGGTGTATGAGAATGACTGATCGCATTTTTTCCAAGCCAAAGATGTTTGGAGAGCCAAAATGAGACAAGACTTGGTCTAATTATTCTCTTACCCTCCAAACTTCAATTTTGTTAGAACAACATCAACCAAAAGTGTGATGATAAAAAAAAGTGTACATTTTTTTTTTTACCCTTTTTTTTGTGTATGTGTTGTTGATAAATGAGTCTTTGAAGTCAAAACAAAGCTACTAATGCCATATTTGTAGGAATTACACTAGATAAAGGGCTGTCACTGTCAGGCTTTTAAAATGAAGCTCATGCTTAAACTATCTATAATTATTCCTCTATACATTCCTATTTTTTTACTTATATTACCCCCCCCCCCCAAAAAAAAAAAGAAAAGAAACAAGACATGAAACACAAAAAGATTGTCATTTTTGAATGTATGTGTAGTTTGTAAACATAGGCGAACCTATAAATTCAAAGAGACATTGTCTCTCACAGCATATTTTTGTTGAAAATTAGCAATATCAACATTATGAAAGAATTTGAATTTTTGACATGGGGTTAAAACGAGACCTCCCACGTTTTAGTTGTTTTGAAGAAAATCTCTGATTTCCTGAGTTTTCAAGTATTATTCAATTAGGCGTTAGAATCACAATGAAGGAGACATCATTTTGAACATTGAAAGTTACGTAACATCAAGTCTGTCTGATGAAAATTTATTCTCATTTACTGAGGCAAACTTATTCCTTAATCATCCGTATACCTGACAACATGTATATTTTGCACATGACAATACCTGTATACTTGGATGAGCAGGAAAAACATTAAAAGCATGCTGCTAGTAATTTTCAGGTTCGTCTCCTTTGAAAGATCTAACACTATGTTCAATGTCCACAAGTTGTAAGCTGAATGGCAAAGAGATAAAGCGATTACAATACAAAGATCATAGATCGGACAAGTTGATGGTTTTATGCTTGGATGAGAAGGGAATAATGCAGTAAGAATGGTAAAAACATGGAGATGAATTTGGAATCCCCCAAGGACTGTACTTAGTAACCTGTAGGATGTAAATAAAAGCTTCAAATCCCTGAAAATATTTGGAAAGGAAGGTTGGATATTTTTTAGTCAGCATATATAGATGAAATAACCAGCAAGCTTTGATTGTAGTTTGGTAGCCTAGAATACAGATACTCTTGAGATATGACTGAGCAGCATGCATTGATTTATTGATTATCGGTGCCAATGAAAGGGATTACTTATTTATAACCAGTAGTACAACTCATTGACATTTGAACTTTTTCACAGGTAAGGATTCTATAAAAAAACAGAAACTTGGTAATGGTCTTTTATTGTGGAATGAAAAGATAGCATTCTTGACTCAGAAGAAAAGCTAATAAACTGACCGGTTTTCCTCATGGTGGTGCCACTGCATGTTCCAGGCATCAGAAGATTCTAATGATTATAAATGCAAAGATGCTTTGGAAGGAAGCTGATATCTGTCTATGGGTATCCAGGTTATCACACTATAACTACCGAAACTTCATAAAAATATATCAAATATTAGTTGTGTCATGATACAGTGAACCGGAGAGTGAAAAGCAAATATTTATCTCAAATACTGAAAGTGTTTATGGTTCTGGTATCTAGTTTAGAAATCTTTATTTTGAAATATGCCTCATGCAATAGCATACTATTGTAATGCAAAATCTAGATAAAAGTTCAAAAGTTCACTTAAGAAAGCCTTTAATTTCTATCATGATATGATGTGGCATTTGTGGTTTAATTATGTTGAAAAATCATGTCTTGGTTTTCTCATGGAAGTTTTTTAAATATTGAAGACAATTTATGTATACTAGGGTATGTGCTGTAGGAATATAATGTGAACTTTTTTTTTAATTGATGCGAATATTCTGGGATATGTATTTTGTTGCATTTATGAGCAAGTTTATTTACATAAAAGATGTTTTCAAGTCATTACTCTGTATGTTCTTTTACGTGCCATGATGATAGAATCTAAGATGTTGGCCTACATTTTGCCTTTTTTATATATATTATTCTGCAAATTCTGATTTGATGTACATCTAAGAACAAAAGTTTTGATTTACCCTTCCGATACATTAGACTGGGTGTTGTGTTTTGTTTAGTTTTGATAGTCTGTGAAGGTTTAGTATACCCATAGAAAGTGATAATTGGTATGCAGGTCTGGAATTGAACTAATTGTTTGAGACAAGTTTGCTTCAAATCATATCCAACAAATTGATTTAACAAGAAGGTTACAATTCCCCTAATCAGATACATATGTTTTGGGATGAACTACAAAAAAATTGAACATCCAACAGAAAGAATTCAATCTGCATTAGATAATGAGACTTGTCACTTACACAGGGTTTGAGCTGACATATATTGTTTGTAATTTCTTCTTTTTCTGTCTGTATCTTATTATGCAACAGCAGGGGGGGTGGTTGGGTGTTGCGTTTTAAGAGTCAAGTAAACTATGATGAATTGTTTTGTAGCTCATATTATGATATTTAATACAAGGTGTGGATCCTGTTTTTAGAGAAATGATTTCAACTGTAGTTTTTTTATACAGTTTACAACTCAACTGTATATACCTTAAATCATCTGCTAAAGTTTGTATGAAAGAGAAAATATACCTATTCAGGGAATAATTTAGTGACTCAAAATTGATTAGCACTTTTATGATTTTGCATAGCAGTTTGTATATCTGCAATGTTGAATCTAGTGACATAGCAGTTTGGCAATTTTGTATAGCAAACTGCTATGCGAATCATGGTAAATTATTCCCTGCTATTGAATGGAAGGATTGAAGGAAGAAGGAAGAAGTGGAAAGATGGGAAAGATTGATAAGCCCCTTGGACCGTTATAAACCTCATGGCTTTTGATCCATCACAAATATAACACTTATCACTTTGGATGCATTTATGTCAATGGTGTGTATGTGGGGGAGGGGGGTTAAATGAATGAATGAATGAATGAATGGGTGGACAGAAGGATGGATGAATGTTTTATCACTAGGAACAAAAAGAAATCATTTTTCCAGACGCATGTGACTGTTTGAAAAACCCTTGTCTGTGCTTAAGTCGAGGCTTGAATCACAAAATCTGATTTCTAGGTTGTTCTATACAACATGACTGATCAAGGTAGTCTGTTTGTGACATTTTCAAGGTAGCTTTCTAGGGGATTAGGGTAGCAATTAGTGCAAAGTCTGGCCTAATGGTGTAATATTTGTCTGGAAATTTACAGCAATATTTCTAGGAAAAGTACTGTGGAGTGTTGGGTCCAAACATTGTGTTTATCATAAGTCTAAGAATGTTGGCTGATGAAGTAATATTATGGGATATGCCAAGTGCACTGTTGTTTTGTGTTGTTTTTACATTACAGACTGCAAGTAGAAAATCACAAGTCAAACATTGCCATAGATCTTGAAATGGATTAGACTGGGTCTCTGGGGACAAATGAACAGGAGGTGGCCCCAATCATAAGTCCTTGTCTTGAGGTTGTGTTTATAAGATAAATATACAGTACCATAGATAAGAAACATTATGACATTGTATTATGGTGCATTTTAATCTACTTCTGGTCTTGGCAGATCCTGGATAGTTCTTGGGATCCTAACAACAATCTTTGAAAATCAGAATAAGAAATGGGGTATTTGATGAAATAATTACAAGATATATTTGTTGAAAATTAAAAACTTTTCACTGGTTTTTTTTTCTCATTCTTATTTAAATGGGAATCAGTGAGAGTTGAATATGTAAGAACAGAAGAGGAGAGATCAGACTTGTGTATAAGTATCTGATGCTAAATGGTCCTTAATCAATCTCTACTCTTTTAAGAAAGGAACTTTATTCTCTGCCGGTAGCCGGCAACCTGTTATCATAGGAAGCAGGATGCCGTCAGTCACATGACATAATGTTATTCTGTCATATAAGCTTGCGCATATTTCTTCTCCTTGTAATTTATAAACAAATT
>JAVSBT010378072.1:0-11042 GCA_033118115.1 Pharyngocirrus eroticus
TTTATAAAGAATGATTATTTGGGACATATGTTGGTGCATATCAAAAAAAGCAATTAGACCCTCATGACGCCTTAAGAGAGATTAACTTTAGACCTATTAGCATTGCCACGTGTTTGTCAGCTTTAAAAGTTTGCAACTTCGTTGACAATGTGAACTGACTTTAAGTTATTGCAATTCATGAAAAGGATTATTAATTTAGATTTAAAGTCAAAGGTCAATCTAGATCTAGAGTAATGGACAATGTAAACAGGCCTTGATATTATGGTGTGTTGTACTCCTTTTACTTCTCCAGCCAATGAGCATGGACCACATCAAATTGTAGCCTTCACAGGAATTGACGCCACATTGAGTTTCACTGAGACGACTGGAGCTACAGCTTTCCGTGACTACTCGTTCCGTATACAAGCTGAATGTGATATTGAGGAAGGTACATCTTCATTAATTATTTCTCTTTTTTGGTATTATTTTTATATATTAGATCATGTGCAGAGACATTTGAGTAATATCAAGCTGTGGTAAAAGATGTCCATAAGCTAAAAATATATTTATTTATTCTTATTGTAAATATTTATCATTTGGGACCTATGTCTGTGCATATAAAAAAGCAAATAAACCCTAATTCTCCCTTAATCTTGGTATTAAGGGGAGAGTGTAACTCTGTAGGCTATTTCTTACTGTTTGGACAAATTTCAAAAATAAAGCTAACCAAATACTATCTTGTACTAAGAAACGTGCAAAAACAAATTGTTTGGGTCCAACCCTCTTTCGAGGAAGGAAATATCAAGATGGCCGCCACCGTTTGTGGGGTATATTACAAACGCTCTATCTTAACTATTGTTATAGATGACAATCCCTAATTTATCTAAATTATGCTTAGAATAGTTAGCAGCAGGATTTGAAACAGAATGGAAGAACTTCTATTAATAGTTTTTCTAAAATATGCATTTGAAAAAAATGAGTTTTCAGCTTATCAATGAATTTTAAAATACTCCACAGAAAAAAGTAATCATTTTTTTCAAATATTTCTGCTTCATACCCTGCTTTACATAGAGAACAATTTTGCAAAATTTCAAATGTATGTAACCTTCATTTAGTGAGATATCACGTTTACAACATAACAGTATTTCATGAAAATCATATATTGAGATATCAGCCTTTAAAGTTGAAACATACTATGACAGAAAAAAATATTTATTTTTTTAAAACCATTTTGCTACCAACCCTTCTTTACATTATAATGAACAGATAAGATATCAGATTTACAACATAACAGTATCTCATGAAAATCATATATTGAGAAATTGGTCCTTACGGTACTACCATGCCCAATATTTTTCATATCAAAAAGCTTCAAATACACTTTATTTTTGTTCAACCCACTTCTTTCTTCCCATTTGTCATATATCTAGTGATTTATTTTGAAATTTCGGTTAAACCCCTTTATCTTGTCTATTTCTAATTTACTACATGTATGTTTCATGAAATATTTATGATGTTGGCCATGACATATCACTTTGTCAAACTGATATGTCATGGCCAAGATAAGCATCACTTCTCTTGCAAATCAAAGCAAGTCATCAAACATTTTTTATTTAGTCTATTTCTGTTGTTTTTTCTTTTCCTAGAAAATACCCAGGAGACTCCAGATAATCCAATTAGCAATAACGGCTTATACAGGGATAGGTATCGTAAGACCAAGAACTTAGCCTCCACCAAAATACCATTACTGACACAGGAAGTGACATCAAGATTTGACTGCGCCTCGCTTTGCACACAATTATCCAATTGCAATGGCTTTGATTTCAAGGTTGGAGGTATATGTGTTCTGTTAGATGAAGACGCCACTCATGGAACTGTATTTGAGGCTGAATCAAATCATTTTGACCGCATTAATGACTAGCATTATTGAACACGTTAAAAACACAGCCAAGAAGTTCACATAAGAAAAAAACAATAAAACCCCTCTATACCAACCATCTTTGGAACTGGGCTTAGAATGACCTTAATGGAGAGGTGGTCCTAACATGCATTAGAGAGGTTTAATATATCATGTATTGTGATTGGTAAGGTGATGCGCAAGGAACTAAAATCCCATGATGAAAAATAACCCAGATTTCGACTTTAAATTCTTTCTTTAAAAAAAAATTCTCTGTGGCCATGCAGTATAAGAATAATGCTCTGAA
Organism: Pharyngocirrus eroticus; assembly: GCA_033118115.1. NCBI lineage: Eukaryota > Metazoa > Annelida > Polychaeta > Saccocirridae > Pharyngocirrus > Pharyngocirrus eroticus. Next base: position 2,184 of record JAVSBT010378072.1, read on the forward strand.
AAAATAAGTTAAACCTAGAAGATTTGTTTTAGGCTAGAGGCATTGTAAGTAGGTCATGTTGCCAAAATATGAAAGGGACAAAACGTTCTACATTGAACAGGCCTTCCTAATGAATTAATGGTGTGTTTTTTTGTTTTTTATTTATCTATAATCCAGAATTTGAAAAGTCCCCATCCCCCTTTTCTTTAAGGACTAAATTTGATTTAAATTGATTTACATGCATATCAGTATGTTTTTATGGTTACTCTAATAGAGAAAGGGATATACATGTATTACCAAAAATATTATTGGTTCCAAGATCCATGATCAGGTAAATTATTTTTTATTGGAACAAAAGTCTGAGGAAGAATTCTCATATATCATAACATAATGTTTTGTCATCTCCTATTATAGAGGGCTTGACCACATGAATGGTCATCTGATTGTGTATGATTACTATAGGAGAGGACGAAACGTTATGTTATGGGGTGAGAATTCTTCTTCAAACTTTTGTTCCAATGAAAAATAATTTACCTTATAAAGGGATGTACGTCAGTGTTAAACCTGAAGGGCATGTATTTCAGTCAGATTTTCAACCGATTTTGTTGTTTGGAACAAATCAGTTGAGCACTGCACTTCAAGTCAACAGTGTAACTCAATTGCAGTCTGTGTGTCATTACAGTGTACCTGTTCATATATAACATATTTATCATCAGGGTATTAAACCTATATTGCAAGTGTCGACCTTTGTCACTGAGCCCCCATGCTCCCATACCCTTCCTAGCTGTTCCTGTTCATAGGCACTGTAAAATTGGAAAATCAAAGCCACCCCAAGATAAAAAAAGAGTCATTGACCCTGTTATATAGAGTTCATAGATTTGTCTCAAACAACATAAAATGTTTGAGAAAACAGGTCCTCAGATGGGATCCTTAATTGATTTTCCATATAAAAAGTAATGTTCAAATTAGCGCATAACTAAAATTAATTTCAATATGTTTTATCTTCTATGGAAATATATGAAAAAACGTCATTTCAAACGGGGATTTAACATGAGAAATGTGATCTGAAATAGTTTTAATTGTCATTTTAATTGATTTTTCATGTAAAATGTAATTTTTCCAAGACACTATAGGCAACATGTATAACCTAAAACACAACCAATGAACAATGGTAATGTGGCACCTATTGTATAATGTCTTGTCTAATCTATCTCAAAATTGCTCATTGAAGCCTACCATGGTTTTTTTTACCTTTTTATGTCATAAGGTGCTTTGTTTATGACTATGAGATCAATTTTCCTCAAGCATTATTTGAAAATCTTTAATATTTATATTCACTTGACCTCATCCTACTCAAATGCAATTTTCTAGTGAAAATTAAACATGTTTACAAGTCCATGCTTTAGGGTACATAACTATAACTGTAAACATGTAACTGATTTATACTCCCTCCCAAAAAGACAATCGTATTTTCTAAGATTTATGTTCCCTAGCTCATAGAAAGACAATGGTATATAATGATCTATAGCATGCCCGCTTGAAAGACAATCCTATACGCTACATTGGCATAATGAGCCACATTATATGAGTTTATGTACTTTTCTTGACATTATTCAATTATAAATGTTCCTAATTTCCAGATATTTTGAATCAAAAGAAAACTTTAAAGGTCTCTTTTTTATCATTTTTTAAAGAACCCTTTGAATGAGAGTATAACTATTGAAGGACTATGCCAAGAACGATAGCTGAAAAAAAGATCAGGATACGCTTTTCTGTCTAGTTTTTATGTTGACTACCTCTTTGAAATCCTGGCCTTTATCCCAACCCTTCCTAACTAAAAGTAAAGTAAAACCATACTCGAGCCATAAAGGCCCATCAGGCCGGTGCGTATCCCCGATTTCTGAAGCACAAGCAACTGAGAGCTTTCACTCCCTCTGGTTGCATTGTAAATGTCCTTTCACACAAATTGAAATAGCACAGATAGATTAGAAAGTAAATCATGAAATAATGGACATCTAAATGGCTGTTGAATCTTTGTTTTACTATAAAGAATTTATGAAATAATGATACATATCTCATGGGATATGGCAAATTGGATGCGTGTGTACTGTGGTCTAAATGGTGACAAAATTATCATTACTTGAAAAAATCAAAACATTTATGCTAGAGATTGATAAGTGATGTTGAACCTTGTTGGTTTTCTTTTGAAAATTGATATTATGACTATGGATTCTTGTAAATTCACAATTAAAAGGATGTTTATATCCTAACTACATAATTTTCGCTTAATGTATCTAGTACTATCTACTGTTCTAGTTTCTTTGAAGTATCACTTTAATATCAATTCCTTTTCAGAACACAAAATAATGACTACAATCATTATCAAAGAAATATTGTTGCTAATTGCTCTAATCATACCATAGTTTCTGAACTAAGATTGACTATAATTGTATGAAAGTGGGGAGGTTAAAATGAAGAACTTTTCCAGGAAGACTAATGCAGATTCATTAGTCCACAACAACTGCTATAAAGAATAGTAACGTTTATAGTTGTTAGTGATATTTAGTGGTAAATTAGAGTCAACACTAGATTATGTGGTGCCTATACATCACTAATGAGTTGCTCTTTTTCACTAATAGTGTTGATTAGTAGAAAATAGCAACACAAAATAGTGATATTTTGGTACCATTAAAACTGATGTTCACTCCATTTTGACACTAAGTACATGTAAATATCACTACCAACTCTAAACAATTAACACCACTATTTTTCTAACAGTGTAGTCTGACAACTGAGCACAAAAATGCCTGCTAGAAAATCAAATGATGTGGATAACTCTGGGGAGATTGTCTCACTTTTTCTCTACAGTGTTCAAACTCAGTCAAATAATTATGCCTTGTGTTAAATTTGATTATAAATTGTAAAAAAATATATCCTTTGCACCATGTGAGACAAACAGCCCCTGAAACGTACACCATTTTAAGGCTTATCTGTCAATCTAAATTAAAAGATTGTGTCCTTTTAAATATTACTTTTGAATGCACTGCTAGAAGAGCAAAATCGATTCAACATGAAACAAAATGAATTATTTAGAAAAAAATAGACCTGACCTTGCCATGGCCATAATTATGACAAAATAAAGTATACTTTAATTATGAAAATATTCCTTTTCGGAGTTTCCACATAGCATGATTGTACTAGATCAGATTTCGAACAACAGTTTTGGCATGAAATATATTCCATTTCTATTCACATTTCACAATTGAAGAATATGAAACAGTATAGTCACCTGGTTTATAATTTGCAAGAAAACAAAATGGCTTTAATTATAAGTTTGAAAGTATTCATTTCTTTTCAAAGTGTGAAGTTTATTTTCTCTTTCATCATACAACTAATACATCTTTCCCAAGTAAAACTCATGTATTTCATGAAATGCTTATCTCTGCATATTTGTAAAATTCTTTATGTTATCAAATTCAATGTTTACTTCAAATATCTATTAAATAAATATAGATATCAAGCAATTTTGGATTTCACAAATGACATTATACTGTCATCTGATTTCTGGTTACATTTTTTGTGTAAATTTTTCAAATTATTCACCGTTTACAAAATTGATTACACATTTTTCAACAATACCACTTTTTTTCGTACAGAATAGTACACAAATCTTTATTGGTGTCACAGTCTTAAAAATGTGCATTTCTGAACCAGGCCACAAATGCTACTGGAATGATAATACAGAAATACACAAAAACTTTATTAGTAACAGTTTCCAATAATATCAATTTAAATTCCAAACAATCTAGGAGCTTCTTGTTCTAAAAGTCCTAAAGTTCTTCTTGCCTTTCAAGCCATTTTTTTCAGTGAACACATTTTCAAAGCATCAATAAGGTATCTTTTTTAAAATTTTATCTTAGTTTCCTTGTTTGCAATATTTCTTTGTTATTGGTTTTTAAAAAGAGATCAGAAATATTTTATTATTTTTATCTGGCAAGTACTAGCCACTAAATTGTATGCATTCTACAATATCCATAATACAAATACACATATTTACATATTTTACAATTATTATTTTTTTAAAGTAAATGTTTCTTATTTCAGGTTTGCTACATTATTTGAACTGCACCATTCTTTAAAATCTTTAATATTTTGAGGGATCTCAAAACCTAAAAAAAATTAAAAAAAATAATATTATTAAATAATCATTGGCTTTATACCTAAAACAATTAAATCTTGGGTTCAGAAAAAAATTGTTTGAGTCCATTTGAAAGAATTAAAAAAAGAAGCCAACTGCAGTGTCGCTTTATATGTACGGTGGAAATAATTGGAATCTTGCATTTAGCCAAATGGCCACTCCTATAACATACTAAGTTAAAAATAATATTATTACAAATAGAGGGATAATTAAATTATATTAAAAAGGTTTAACTGTTCATCATTTATTATCCAAGAACATTTTTTCTCTCCGTCTTACCTTCAATTTTGCTTCTCCTGTTTGACCAGTAATTTTGAGACCCATTTTTGTCATATCCATAGATGTCAGGGGAGAACTGTTGCAATAAACAGAGATGAAAATCAATTTGTAAACTATAAACACTTGGTCTTAAAGATCTAGTTTAAGGCTGTAACATATTATCAAATATGAAATTCTGTTTATCAAGTAAAAATTAAACCCTTTGCTCTTATTTGATTCCCTTTTCCATCTAATTCAATTACAAAAATATGCAACACATGAAAAACAAAACATTGTGTATAAATAACAAGGGTAGCACAAAAAAGGCTAAGGCTATTCCCATTATGGTTCTTAAAATAAAACTTATTTCAAAACTTAACAAATTCAGCTTTTGGAACAGAATAATTCTTTCTTTATTTTTGAAACATTTTTATTATTTCAATTTTTTTGTAATGCTGCCCTGATATAAACTTTTTGTTATCTTCATTTTTTTAAAGAAAAAAAACATGTTAAAAAGGAACTAACTGTACCTGTTATTTTCAGTCTTAAAATAATCCCACAGTATTCTGTACACCTGAAAAATACACAATTAGAAACATAGGTCAGAACCACAAAAACTTACATTCATTTTTGCCATTCAATAATTTTGGAAATACTGTTACTATATCTTGAATCACACACAAGACTTAAAAACTTTACATCTTATTTTCTAAAATTGAAAAGGAATGACAAATAGTCTTACCACTTTAAACAATTATCAAAAATCAATACTTTATATTCAAAATACTAACATTACAAATGTTATATATATATATATTATGCAAGAGCAATGTGAGCAAGTGAATCAGCTTAGACAAGAAAAATAATAAATTTGATTCCCCTTTGTCAAAGATTTGAACAATTCATAGTGACATTACTTTTGAGAGTTGGCCATATTTTTGATGGTAACTACCTGGTTAACTTCTTCTAATTTTACTCTTCCTCTGACTAGATCGGACACAGTCAAAAATTCACTCTCAGTCAATTCAGCAAAACTTGTGCCTGAAGCTCTTCTTTCAACCGCTGACATTTCTGGAGAACTCCTCCCATTTGTCAGGTCCTTCCCCAGGCTGCTAGCCTCATGAATTTTCTTAGTTGTTGAGGCCTCAGATTCTTTTTCTGTGACAGGAGCTCCCTCTTGTGGTGCATCAGGATTTGGTGCCTCGAGAGTTGGTACATTTTCTAGGGCTGTCTGCATTGATAGGTCTGAGGAACCTCTACTGGTACTGATTCCAATAAGTTGTTGAAGGGCTGTAACTTCATCTGGTGTTGGATCCTAGGTGAGAGTAGTAATTGTATGAATCAGACAGAGCAAACTTGTATGAAATAACCAGAGAGATCAGAATTACACATGATGTTTAAAATATATTTATTGTCAAATAGAAATTTATTGCAACCACTGATTTGTTTCACACAACAAAAATACTAGATATTGCACAATATCTCAACATCCCACAAATGGGTATCAAATTTGTTCTCAACAAGGATTAGTGAATATGTTTAAAGCGGTGTATACATTTATGAGGAATTGGTATACTACAACCCTATACTTTATCCCACAAACTCTTAAAGCTACTGGTGTATATGTATACAGTGCTTAAATGAAACATAACAGGAACCAAAGAACCTTCCACATTAAAACAAAGAGCTTTGTTTATTTATCAATTTTTATAACAAGCACACAGTAAAATAAGGAAGATTAAAACTCTTGTAGTAATAGATATTTGTCTGGAGTACCAACCTGTGTTCCTGACTGATCCTGTAGTCTTTGCAGAGCACCACATACAGTTAACATTTGGTTTCTGAAGAAACAAATTGCTTCCTAGAAATGGGGTATAAACAGAGGAAAAATAAACAAACAAATCATTTCCAAAAGATTCATACTGTAAGCATAGAGAATTGTCTTTTATTTACCCAACCAAAATCATGAACTTGGCCAATCCATTAAAAAAAATTAGTCATATTTTACAATTAATGCTAAATGTGACAAAAAGACACTCCTTCACTTCGAGTACAGGGGATTTAAAACAAAAATACTTCAGATTGATGGAAAAATGTTTAAAAAATGGATACTACTTGTTCTGTTATGTTTTATGATATATAACATCAATAATATAAACTGACATTACCATTTGTGCCTTTTTGATTTCTTCTGCTTCAGATACCACGTCTTTGAAGTCTTTTTTTATAGTGCTAATCTTATCAAGTAGTTCACCCTGGTCAACCTACAAAGTACACACAATATTTTAAAAAAGGTTTTCAAACAAGCATATTTAATGACTGAACATTATCAATCTTCCAACATTAACATAAGAATGTATGGAATCTTTGTCAAAAGACAAAGCATTTTAAATTGTGTGACTGAAACATCTTGATAAATAAATAGTAATTTCTAAAATCAATTTTCAGGCACATCTGCTGAAGCAGAGGTCCATAGAATTATACAGAAAAGAAATAGAAATACAACTTTGTTGGTAGAAACATTTGTCTTCTTGTATGAGTGTATTTCACTCATCAAAAATAATGATACCAATAGGACCTAAATATCCTAATATAAACTTAATTTTTCACATGACAACACTTTTCTTTCTATCATCTTTTTTTGACACAATATAACATTGAAATTGGTAAATTGTAAAGATAATAAATTGATTACATTGATGATTCAGTATCTGCAATTTTATATTATTTCACACTTACTTCCGAGGTAGCCTCTGCTTTATCGCTGAACTCATTGTCTAATTTTTTTGAAATCAAATCTAGATCAGACTCGGCTTTCTCAAACTGAAATGAGAATGAAGTTATAAATGTACTTATTTATTTAGAAGTCTTTATTAAAAAAAACCATACAAACTGTCAAGTGTCATAAATTCACTAACAATAACATAATTATTCATCAATTATCGTTCACTGTCAACTTTCATTTTGATTTTACACGGTTGCGATTGAGTCCCAGTCTTGCTCTTCAATTCTGATACTTATAAACATCATTCTATTCTTATGGTCCTTCAAATATTTTTCTATGAAAGTTGCAAAGATGGTAAAAAATGTTTATCTCACCATCGCCTCCAACTTCTCAACTGTGGCTTCCATTTTTGTTTGTTTCTTTTGGTATATGGTACAATGGATCTCATTGGTTAAGAAAATATGTAAATAAAAATTGATTGGTTGCATGTCATACCGGGCGCCATTTTTGACTCGAAAAGTGTGATCAAGGTAAGCTTATTTTCTCGCTATTTATACAGTTCTGCCCAAGCATCTAGGCACAATCAATTACTTTCATTGATGGTATGATTCCAAAGTTGTTAGTGATGCTGAAGAACGAAGATCTAATGCCTGTCAATCACCTTCATGTCCGTTTTTTCTCCTTATTTATATTCATGTCTAGGTCTGACAGTTAAACCTTGATTTAAGGAAACCGATTTAAGTCTCATCACTTTTTTATTTGGTCCCCTCAATATGATGAAGCAGTACACACAGCAATTGACAATTTATAGATAAATTATTATACAAAAAAAACAGCATTTGCGGTGAGGCCAATTTTCGTATTCTGTGATAAACAGCATAGGACCTTTTTATCTTGTAGGGTAACTTTTTTTTAATCCACCGATTCGACGACTCATCATGGGTTCGAATCCAGTACTGGACATCTTCAAGAAACTTTTTCGTTATTTTTTGACATTATTGTGGTACAATCTTGCAAGCACTTAAAGAAGGGAGTGTGCAAGCATTCGGTATAAAAATACTCTTTACAAAAATCAAACCAAGACTGAAGTGGAGTTTAGAAAATAAATGTTAGTATTAAATTTAGTAATGAAAATATATATATGTATTCATCAATGGCATTGTGCCACACCCTTATTTTTGCAACTATCTAAGATTATATTCAGGGGTAAAGCTGAGGCTGGGATCTTCAATCATTTATTCTGAACTTTCTTAATAATTTTCAGTTTCCAGTTTAGGAACTGTCAAAGATTGGGAATAATGTGTGACATGAAATTATAAGCTAAAAATGCCTGTGAAGAGGAGAAGAAAGTGGCGCCTGAAACAGAAGGAGCGCCAAAAAACAAGATTATTGATGAAACAAGCTAACCTGAAAAAAGAAAATGAATCAAAGCCTACAATGTTTGACAGGTACAGTAACTTACATCCTGTCTTTCTCCCTACATTCTATGTAAGTTGTAAGGGGGGGGGGGGGGGGTCTGATCCCAGTTCCCAAAGAATCAAAAATCAAAATACCAAATCCCGAAAAATCAAACATCAAATAAGGACACCCCCAAATCCCAAATCCCATAGAATTCAAATGCAAAATGCCAAATCCCAAACAATTAGAATGTCCAATCCCAATCCCAAAGAATAGGTAAATCCCAAATCCCAAGAAATTA